>PYDT01000161.1:191121-208911 GCA_004837865.1 Musa balbisiana
ATCAATTTTCAAAGTATGCAACTTTCATTGCTACACCACTACACTGTTCAACAGAGGAGGATGCCAAGCTGATGATGAAGAATGTGGTAAAGTATTAGAGAGTCTCGCACAATATCATTAGTGATCGAGATGCTTGGTTCCTCAAACAATTCTGGATCGAGCTATTTAAATTGTTGGGGTCTAAGTTATAATTCTTCACAAACCTTCACCCCTAAACGGATGGCCAAACTAAAAGGATAAACTCACTCCTTGAGCAATACCTTCGGCACTACGTGAGTGCCAACTAACTAGATTGGGTGAAGTTGTTGGACATAGCCCAATTCTCCTACAACTTGCAACGCAGCTCTACGTCCAACAAGAGCCCCTTCGAGATCATTACTAGACAACAATCGTTGACTCCTCACACCTTGGCTATTGGATACACTAGGAGTACTCCGTCAGCATATCACTTTGCAAAAGAGTGGCACCAAAATGCAGATATTGTGTGGGCTTGCTTGGAGAAGGCGGCAAAAAAGATAAAGAAGTGGGCCGACTTGGGAAAGCGACTGTAGGAGTTCAAAGTTGGTGATTTGATATTGGTGAAGCTCCAACCAGCATCACTCCAATTCTTTAGGAATAATGTACATAAAGGATTGGTGTGCAAGTACGAAGGGCCCTTCCCAATTATTAGTAGGGTGGGCAACGTCTCCTACAAGTTGCAACTACCGGCATAGCTCAAAATTCACAATGTTTTTCACGCCAGCAACTTGAAAGCCTATCACACAAATCCACATGATGCTTCTTGAAGTGTTCTAACTCGGCCACCCCCTACCAGAGCCTCCTACGAGAAGCGAGTTGAAACCATTTTGGCGGATTGCAAGATAAAGCTACCCAATGGAGCTTAGCAGACCAAGTACTTGGTGAAGTGGTGAAAGTTACCTCAAACTGAAGCTAGTTGGGAGCCTAAAAATACCCTGTGACATTAAGAAGTAACCATCAACAACTAATAGCAGGTGTCGATGAGGGCATTAACAGTTTAAGTGGGGGAGAATGTCACGAATGGTCGTCGCGCACTCGCAACAACTTCATTCAACGAACCATTTGTCACTTTTGCATGCTTGTACAGAGACAAAGCAGTCTGTTTTGCCTCCCTGGGACTAAGTGTTTGCACCTTGGGACTAAGTTGGCCCTATTACCTTCTAAAGTTCTTGTTTTCTCCTTTCTCTCTTTTCTCTCTTGCACTCAAGGTGTTTACTGAATTACTTGTAAAGCTTCCTTCTTCATGAGATGTCAGGACTTGTCCGTCGCTCGTTTTTAATCTAAACAACTTTCTATTTTTCAGGTCCTTTGAGACCTGTACAAGGTTATAACTAGGTTGAACCTTTGTGGATGCATATGTCGCAAGGGAGCCTCATGACTTAGGCAATCCTAGCTAAGTCCGAGAAGTTGGCGCAAGGGTGCATCGCAACTTAGGCAACTCAAGCTAAGTTCACGACTTGGCCGCAAGGGTGTCTCACGGCTTAGGCAATTCCAGCTAAGTCCGTGATAGTAGGTTGGATCACAAGCAATAGTCGTGGGGGGAGAACCGTTTGCTGAACTAGCTGGGGTATGAGAGGTGCGATGGTTTGCATCATCCCAACTAACGCTTGTACCTAGTAGGTGAAATTGAGGAATGCCTCGGCTAAGACAGTAGGCTATGCCATGATGGTCTTAGGAGGCAATAGCTCAAGATTATTAAATAGTTGCCAATAGCGGCTCGGGGTCACGACAGAGATACTCATTTCTAGGCTCGGAAGAAGTGAGAGTTGCCCTATAAACCCAAAGGTTGGGTGAGTCAAGGTGGCTTTTCTCCGAGGCATTCTCTCTGGTCACATGGTTGAGGGTGCTCTTGCGACATTGGGCCCTCCTTCTAGTGCTAAAATGTTAGTGAACCTCTATGCCATGGATGAGGAGTTAGCATAGCTCGGTCCGATCTTGGATGTGCAAGGTCACCCATACAGAGTTTCTAGGCAACAGAAGTGCACATCGGGTCGAGTTGAGCTATAAGTCTTATTACATACTTCTTCATCACCAGCCCCTGCACACAGGTTGAGGTTAGGAGGGGGAATTTCTAACTCAACCCCTTTGAAGCTTAAGTTAGCATTGAGTGGAATAAGAGTATGTTGAATGTGCGAAAAGTCCTCTCCCTCCTGATTAAGGAGGGTTAGCTTTTATACCTATGAGGATAAGTTGGTCGTATGGAGTCAATTAACTACGGCTGGTTCCTCGGATGACCGGCTTAAGATTCTGTGTGAGCGCTGACCGAACTACACAAATTAGTACCACGCGGCGCTACCTTGAGCTTTCCTGGATTATTGTACCATGATGATGTCATTTGTATGGAGGGGGCGACAAGCGATTGCCTGCCACATGTGTTGCACACTACATTAGACTTGAAGTTCCATGTCTACATCGTCATGTCTATTTGCCTTGGTCAACGTAGGCAATACCGAAATGTGCCATATCATATCAAACACTTGAAGTTCCATGTCTACATGTCATGTCTATTTGCCTTGGTCAACGTAGGCAATACCGAAATGTGCCAGTCATGTCTATTTGCCTTGGTCAACGTAGGCAATACCGAAATGTGCCATATCAAACACTTGAAGTTCCATGTCTACATCGTCATGTCTATTTGCCTTGGTCAACGTAGGCAATACCGAAATGTGCCATATCAAACACTTGAAGTTCCATGTCTACATCGTCATGTCTATTTGCCTTGGTCAACGTAGGCAATACCGAAATGTGCCATATCAAACACTTGAAGTTCCATGTCTACATCGTCATGTCTATTTGCCTTGGTCAACGTAGGCAATACCGAAATGTGCCATATCAAACACTTGAAGTTCCATGTCTACATCGTCATGTCTATTTGCCTTGGTCAACGTAGGCAATACCGAAATGTGCCATATCAAACACTTGAAGTTCCATGTCTACATCGTCATGTCTATTTGCCTTGGTCAACGTAGGCAATACCGAAATGTGCCATATCAAACACTTGAAGTTCCATGTCTACATCGTCATGTCTATTTGCCTTGGTCAACGTAGGCAATACCGAAATGTGCCATATCAAACACTTGAAGTTCCATGTCTACATCGTCATGTCTATTTGCCTTGGTCAACGTAGGCAATACCGAAATGTGCCATATCAAACACTTGAAGTTCCATGTCTACATCGTCATGTCTATTTGCCTTGGTCAACGTAGGCAATACCGAAATGTGCCATATCAAACACTTGAAGTTCCATGTCTACATCGTCATGTCTATTTGCCTTGGTCAACGTAGGCAATACCGAAATGTGCCATATCAAACACTTGAAGTTCCATGTCTACATCGTCATGTCTATTTGCCTTGGTCAACGTAGGCAATACCGAAATGTGCCATATCAAACACTTGAAGTTCCATGTCTACATCGTCATGTCTATTTGCCTTGGTCAACGTAGGCAATACCGAAATGTGCCATATCAAACACTTGAAGTTCCATGTCTACATCGTCATGTCTATTTGCCTTGGTCAACGTAGGCAATACCGAAATGTGCCATATCAAACACTTGAAGTTCCATGTCTACATCGTCATGTCTATTTGCCTTGGTCAACGTAGGCAATACCGAAATGTGCCATATCAAACACTTGAAGTTCCATGTCTACATCGTCATGTCTATTTGCCTTGGTCAACGTAGGCAATACCGAAATGTGCCATATCAAACACTTGAAGTTCCATGTCTACATCGTCATGTCTATTTGCCTTGGTCAACGTAGGCAATACCGAAATGTGCCATATCAAACACTTGAAGTTCCATGTCTACATCGTCATGTCTATTTGCCTTGGTCAACGTAGGCAATACCGAAATGTGCCATATCAAACACTTGAAGTTCCATGTCTACATCGTCATGTCTATTTGCCTTGGTCAACGTAGGCAATACCGAAATGTGCCATATCAAACACTTGAAGTTCCATGTCTACATCGTCATGTCTATTTGCCTTGGTCAACGTAGGCAATACCGAAATGTGCCATATCAAACACTTGAAGTTCCATGTCTACATCGTAAGTCGAGAAATCCATACTATTATAAATTGATTATCATTCATTCTCTTATGATTTTGTTCATGATCACTGATTATTACCATCCACTTTACTTACAATTCTTGCTCTCATAATTTTTTATTAATCATGTTTTTGATATATTTTTTCTCAATAAAAATTTAAAGTTGGTTAAAATTTATTTTCTTTTTGATGTTTATATGATGGTATATGACTTACAAGATATGTACTTGTTAAGATTTTGGTCTATAAGATTTCTTATGTTAATTCCGATATTATATGTTCGTTAGAATTAGGCATTTCAATTGTTCAATATATGCATATACGACAACACAAATCTTCCTTTAAATCTACGTGCATGTAATATATATCTGACAGACCATTCTTTAGATACCACGACAGATATTCTCCAGCTAATCTCTATATAATATATTCTCCAAATCATCAATTCTTGAAAAGATAAATCCATGCATGATTTTTTTTTTCACATAACTGTTTTTTTTTAATTACTATATTTATTTCAATAAAGACAATTATCGAATCTAACCTTACCTTGAATAATTCTCTAGCTCTAGCTCTTGATAACATAATTTTTTTAATATATATATATATATATATATTATGAGCACAAATGCTTAGTAGAGAATAGGATAGAGTTTAAATGAATCACATAACAATATGATGAATCAATATCAATAATTACAAGCATCCTTATGATGCATGACTATTGCATCAACAAAAAGGATTCACTATTTAACAAGGCTATGTCTTGTATAAAACTTTTAACAACAAATTATACATGTATTGATCATATATTATACTAAAAATGTAATGATATGAATAATGTATTATGCATGCTTAGTCAAATATTTATTTAAATTTGAGTCGGTATCAAAATAAAATACAATTCAAGTTTGTAATATCTATTAGGCTTGAAGTTGGGCTAGCATTAGATCAATTAGAAGGCCAAACACATGGCCTAACCTGCTTGGGGGTGATGGTACCATCAAGCCCAAGCACACCATCTAAGTCATCTAAGAAGCACAATTTATTTTTTATCAATGATCTTGTTAGTGGTATTGTGTTAGAACCCTTGCAGATTCTAAGCTTGGGGTTGATCTCTTTTGGGGATCGACCTCCTTGGAACTCTATAGGGGTTCCTTATTCCAAATTGCTGCTCAAAGGCTACAGAAAAGATCCATCTATTCCTTCCTCCATAAGCGTGTATGGTTGTCGCGCTTTAACTTCTCCCTGGATCTTTGGCTTTCAGCCCTCAATGAAGGTCCCCAATAGCTATTTTTTAGACTAATCATGAGTTTGATTAGATAACCTTTCAAACTAGGTTTGGTACTCTTGAATGGTGGAGGTTTGTCAGATCTTTGCTAGTTGTCCGTCAATGTTCTCATAATCGGTTGGTCTGAAGCGGATCAATAGTCCTTTTTTGAATTGTCCCCATGAGAGTACTCCATGAGTGTGTTCAAACCAGTCAAACCACTATATGGCATCCCCTTCAAGATGCATAGCCATAATTTCCACCATAGATGCGTCCGCGGTTTTGTGGTACCGAAAATATCGCTCTACATGCAAGATCCAACCAATCGGGTCTCCTTCTTCCTATCTAGGGAAGTCCACCCTCATGCGTAGATAGTTGGGGTCAGTCATAGAGCCTCCCCTCTCTTGGAAGTCATCTCTTCAGTCTTAGTATGATTAGTTAGAGCTCTCTCCTTGATGTCATTTCTTCGGGCTTGGTGGTCGACCCAAATTGAGTTCAGTAAAGAGAGTTTGAATCTTATCCTCCATTTGTGCCTCAAAGGCTTCGAATTTAGCATTGATTGCCTCCTCAAATGCCATAGTACACACTTCCAAATCTGTAATGTTAAGATTTCTCTTTTGTTGTCAGGTTAAAGGCATGTATAGGTTGAGAGAAGTGATGGTCGAAAGGGTTGGTGGATTAATGGATGTAGGCTGCAGTTTATGCTTATTTTATGGTTGTTTTGAGTGCAGTTTGAGGGTGTGATTTGATGGAATTTTAGGGCTGTGATAGTAGTGGATGAAAGTTTTAGATCTGTGGTAGATAGCAGCAAAGGTTTGATAAAAATTAGTGGAAGTTGCTGCAGGTAAGTGTTGTCTTGTAAGAGCAGAATTGTCATCGAAGAAATAACAGTTTCTTGACAAAATTTTTACCAAAAACTGAGAGATTTGAGGAGGGAATTTGATAGCAAAATCTTAGTTTATATAACAACAAGGATGACTAATTTAATTAAGAAAATTTTGGTAGTATAATAGCAAGGAAATTGGTGCAAGTTGCGATAGCAGAATTCTCGTCAAAAAATTTCAGCAGTTTGTGATGAAAATTTACAACAACATAAGAATGTTTTTAGAGATGAATTCCATAATAGATCAATCTTAAATGGAAGCCAAAATAATCTATAAAGTGTATAAGAAATTTTGTTCAAAAAGGATTACAAATAGATTAGTTAAGGCAACAATATGTGGCTGAAATTTTCTACAGCAATCCTTCATTTGCAAAGATGATAACTTTTGTGATGAAGGAATTCACAGCATTGGATAGATAAGAAGACTTCTTCTTGGTATTTTGAATAGAAAATTATAGTAGAAAAAGGTATTAGTGATAGGAGAATACCAGATCTCTGATGCAATTGGAGGTGATGGCAGTATATTGATTTGATCTACGATAGAAGATGATGGTGGAGATGATGACATCAAGAGCAATTATGGGAATTGCTTGGTTGGTAGTGGGCGGCAATGATGGTAGCAAAAGCAGCAAGATCGCTGCTATAATATTAGGTGTTTGAACCCTTATAAATTCTAAGCTTGAGGTTGATCTCTTTAGGGGATCGGCCTCCTTAGAACTCTATAGGGGTTTCTTCCTCCAAATTGCTGCTCAAAGGCTACAAAAAAGATTCATCTATTGCTTATGAAAAGAGGATGAATACATGGCTATTTGTAGGGTTTCTAAACCCTAACTCCTAAAAGGACTCTTACTCCTAACCAACTCCTAATATGACTCCTACTCAAGATTCTTATTCTTTTATAACTCCTAATTATTCTTTAAGAAATAACCTCCTAACCCAACCCGATCTCTTCACCTCTTTAATAGGGGTCGGCTTAGGTAGGTTTTACATGAATGCCCCTCTCAATTATGACTCTCATAGCTAGAGTCCTAACAGACCCGCCCTCTTCAAATCAGCCTTGTCCTAGAGGTTGAGATTCCATAAACTCAGGGAATCGGGTCTTCAGCTCCTCATATGATTCTCATGTGGCGTCTTTAAGTGGTAAATTATTCCAATGCACTAGTGCTTCAATAGAGGGATGTCGGCGATGCATCACAATCCTACGATCGAGGATGGCTTGTGGTTGAGTTTGAATAACTCCATCCTCAATGGTGTTGGGTAGTTGGATCTAGGGTGACTCATGTTATCCCAACTTGGGCTTCAGACATGACATGTGGAAGACAAAGTAAATTTTGGCATCGTCAGGCAATTTAAGTATATACGCCATGGCTCCAATACACTCTGTGATCTGATAGGGCCCATAAAAACATGGGGATAGCTTCATGGAGATGTTAGTCCACACCGAGTCTGGTATGGGTAGTGGTTGTAGCTTCCCCAGACTTGTCATTGTTTCACCCTTATGCTATTGACATACAATACATTGTGCCACATGTTTAGCAATAATTTTTTTCATCTCTCTCTAACAAAAATTTTGCTTCACTCTTTTGTAGGCTCTCAAGAATCCAGAGTGCCCTTTTAAAGGTATAGAGTGCATTGATTTTGATGCAAGGGGAGTCAGGTATAAGCATATTGCAACCTTTGTAGCATAGATCCCTCAAATCCTGAGAGTAGTAAGCTATTGCACTTGGATCCTCCTCCAAATTTTTTATGATGTTGTTGATCTCTAGATCCTTCTTCCATTCTTCCCTAATGTCCTTGAGGATGCTGGTGGTAGGAAGGGAGATGGCTGAAACCTTAGTTTGCTCAAGTAGCCGTGAGAGTACATCTGCAACAACATTTTCTTTCCCCTTTTTGTAAATAATTTTATAATCAATCCAAGAAGTTTAGTTACTCAACTTTGTTGCTCAGGAGATAATATCTTTTGCTCCAAAAAGTACTTAAGGATTATATGGTTGGTTTTAATTTAAAATTGCCGACCGATTAAGTAGGGTCTCCACCTCGTTACTGCATGCATAATGTCGAGCATCTTCTTATCATATACTGACATATTTTGATGGGAGGGAGATAATGCCTTGCTGGTGTATGTGAGTGGTCAACCATCTTGCATGAGAACGACTCCAATTCTGACTCTAGATGCGTCGGCCTCAATGATGAATGGTCGACTGAAATCTGGTAGCGCTAGCACCAGCGTCATTGTCATGGCTACCTTAAGTTTGTCGAAGGCAGCGGAGGCTTTGTCCAACCATTGGAAGGCATCTCTTTTCAGTAGAGAAGTGAGGGGTGCACTAAACTTTCCATAGTTTTTCACGAACTTGTGGTAGTAGCCTGTTAAACTGAGAAAGCCATGTAGTGATTTTATGTTCCTCGGGGTTGGCTAGTTCTGCATTGCTTCAAATTTTGTTGGATCTACTGCCACTCCTTCTGATATTATGTGCCCAAGGTACTCTACTTTTTGCTAAAGAAAACTGCACTTTAGTTATTTAACAAAAAGAGTATTCTCCCGAAGGATCATCATAACAACCCGTAAATGCTGAAAGTGAGTCTCAAGAGAAGGGCTATAAATGAAAATATCATCGAAAAATACTAGCACAAATTTACGAAGAAAGCTCCGAAAAATATCGTTCATGAGACTTTAGAAGGTTAAAGGAGCATTAGTGAGTCTAAAAGGCATTACCAAGAATTCATAATGGTCGTTATGTGTGCGGAATACAATTTTTGGAATGTCATCTTCACATACCTGAATTTAGTGGTAACTAGATCGGAGGTCCAACTTTGTGAAGACTCGAGCTCCTTTTAACTCATCAAGAAGTTCATCCACCACTGGTATTGGGTACTTGTTCTTGACAGTGATGTTATTTAAAGCTCGGTAGTTGATGCACATTCGTCAAGTTCCGTCTTTCTTGCGTACAAGTAGCACTAGTGAGAAATAGGGGTTGTAACTTGGCCGAACCACCCTTGTTTCAAGCATCTTCTTTATAATCATTTCAATTTCATCCTTTTGGAGGTGAGGATAATGGTATGGCCGAGTGTTCGCTGGTGGCTTTCCCGAAAGGATTGGAATCCGATGGTCATGTTGCCGAGCAAGAGGAAGACCGCGTGGTTCATCAAAAATGTCAGCAAATTCAGCAAGAAATTGGGCAAGATTTTGATCTTTAATTTCTATTTTCTTCCCCTCTAGTTGCTATTAGAGATGTTTCAAAAAGCCACCATTTACCTTGTGTAAAATTTTCTCCATTCGTTGGGTCCAAATGGTGGTTACATTGCTTCCGCGCTTCCCGCGTAGGATGATTTGTTTGCCTTTGTAATAGAATTTGATAATTAATTTGGAAAGTTTCAAGAGACATCTCCTAGCATAGTCAGCCATTTTATACCAAGCATAGCCTCATAGTCATCAATTGATATGAGAAAGAAGTCAGTGATAATTTCTTGATCTTACAGTAATAGTTTCACCTGTGGGCATCTTTGGTCGCACTTTAGGATTCTGCCATCGGCAACCTTTACATCGAACTTACTGCAACCTTCGATATGCAGTACCATTTGTGCAGCAACCTTACTATTTAGGAATTTATTAGTGCTGCCCGTGTCGATGAGAACAGTGATCGGTTGTTGTTTGAGAAGGCGGAGCAACTTTCATCATTTGCTGGTTTGAGTAGTCGACTAGCATATGTACCATAAAGTCGGTCGATTGTGGTGCATCTTCTACATCTTCTTCTTTATATTCAAGGCTCTTTTTTAGATGTTCAATGATCTCTTCTTCTACTAGTTCAATCACAAGAAGTCTCCCTTTTCTATAGTGATGCTCGTGGCTCCACGGCTCATCGCAATGCCAACACAACCCCTTCGTAGATCACTCTTGAAGCTCTTCTCTTGTTAACCTTTTTGATACAGAGGCTTGGTTAATAGTAGGGGGGGCTGAGGGCTTTAGTATTGCTAGTCGGGGAGCGACCCTAGTCCTCCGGGCTTCATGGTTCAATCGCTCCTCTTGAAGTCGTGCGAAAGAGATGGCTGCCATAAGCATGTACGGTTATCGTGCTTTAACTTCTCTCTCGATCTCCGGCTTCAAGCCCTCAATGAAGGTCCCCAATAGCTGTTTTTTAGACTAATCATGAGTTTGATTAGATAACCTTTCAAATCTGGTTCGGTACTCCTGAATGATGGTGGTTTGTCGGATCTTTGCTAGTTGTCCATCAATGTTCTCGTAATCGGTTGGTCTGAAGTGGATCAATAGTCCTTCTTTGAATTGTCGCCATGAGAGGACTCCATGAGTATGTTCAAACTAGTCAAACCACTATATGGTATCCCCTTCAAGATGCATAGCTACAATTTTCATCATACATGCGTCTGCGATTTTGTGGTACCGAAAATATCACTCCACGTGCGAGATCTAACCAATCGGGTCTCCTTCTTCCCATCTAGGGAAGTCCACCCTCATGCGTGGATAGTTGGGGTTGGTCATAGAGCCTCCCCTCTCTTAGAAGTCATCTCTTCGGGCTTAGTGTGATTAGTTAGAGCTCTCTCCTTAATGTCATTTATTCGAGCTTAGTGGTCGGCCCAAATTGAGTATAGTAAAGAGAGTCTAAATCTTATCCTTCATTCGTGCCTCAAAGGCTTCAAATTTGCATTGATTGTCTCCTCAAATGCCATAGTATACACTTCCAAATCTGTGATGTTAAGATCTCTCTTTTGTTGTTAGGTTAAAGACATTTATAGGTTGAGAGAAGTGATGGTCGAAAAGGTTGGTGGATTAGTAGATGTAGGCTGTAGTTTAGACTTGTTTTGTGGTTGTTTTTTAGTATAGTTCGAGGGTGTGATTTAATGGAGTTTTAGGGCTATGATGGTATGGATAAAAGTTTTAGATTTGTGGTAAATTGTAGCAAAAGTTTGATAGAAATTAGTGGAAGTTGCTGCAGGTATGTGTTATCTTATAAGAGCAGAATTGTCATTGAAGAAACAATGGTTTCTTGACAAAATTTTCACCAAAAACTAAGAGATTTGAGGAGGGAATTTGATAGCAAAATCTCAGTTTATATAACAGTAAGGATGACTAATTTAATTAAAAAAATTTTGGTTGTATAACAGCAAGGAAATTGGTGCAAGTTGCGAAAGCAGAATTCTCGTCGAAAAATTTCAATGGTTTGCAATAAAAATTTGTAGCAACATAAGAATGTTTTTAGAGATAAATTCCATAATAGATCAATCTTAGATGGAAGCCAAGATGATCTATGAAGTGTATATGAAATTTCGTTCAAAAAGGATTATAAATAGATCGGTTAAGGCAATAATATGCGGCTAAAATTTTCTATAGTAATCCTTCATTCGCAAAGATGATAACTTTTGTGATGTAAGGAATTCGTAGTGTGGGATAGATAAGAAGACTTCTTCTTGGTATTTTGAATAGAAAATTCAAGCAGAAAAAGGTATTAGTGATAGGAGAATACCAGATCTCTAATGCAATTGGAGGTGATGGCAGTATATTGATTTGATCTATGGCAGAAGATGATGGTGGAGATGGCAACTATAACATCCGTTATTTTAAAAAAATTATAAGAACTTATTTGAAAATATGAGGATTGTTTTTAATAATTCTTTAGCACTAAATACTTTTCTTATATATATTGAAAGTAATGTGAGGGACCAAAATGTGAATCTCATTAATTGGTGGTGATTTGTGAAATATTCACATTAAGAAAAAAATAAATTAATTAATTAAATGGAGGACATGTGGCATTAGCAAGGATGAGCCACTTACATTTATTTTAAAGATGACACCTAAACCTCCATGCATGCTTGCCACCTCACCACTTTAGCATGAACCAAACCTAAGTAATTTACGGCACAATTGAGGAAAACTTTGTAGCCAACGAGAAGAGGAGAAGGAATTGAAGGAGAAGAGAAAGAGAAAGAATTGAAGAAGAAGAAGTTTTATCTTGGCTTAAGGCTTTGCATCAATTCTCCCATATTTGGAAATCAAAACTTTTTAAGGCAAGTGTTCTAACCCCATCCAACAGAATCCTAATCTCTGTTTTTGTTTAATTCTACAAAATTTAAAAGATTTCAGCTGAGAACCAAACATTTCTTTCATTTTGATACAAACCCATGAATCTATAATTTTTCGGTAATCTGACCTCCATGCATTGTTTCGGTCCTAACTTTTTGTACTAAACTCTGATTTATGCAAATCCTATTCCATTTGAAAGTAGACTTAAAGACCTTTATTTTGATACCGGGATTGAATGATTTGGAGTCAAAGTGCCTAATATGACTTCTGTTGTAATTAACCCTACAGATTCTACAAAATAGGGATCGTAATTTCGGATCTTCTGTTACTAAATTGCTCATAACTCTCTAGTAAAAATTCTAAATTATGTAAAACTTAGTTTTTTGGAAACTAGATTCGTATATCTTTCTTTTTACACTAATTTGGAATTTTTAAAATATATTTAAATTGCTCATAACTCTCTAGTAAAAATTCTAAATTATGTAAAACTTAGTTTTTTGGAAACTAGATTCGTATATCTTTCTTTTTACACTAATTTGGAATTTTTAAAATATATTTTCCTTCTTAAACATCTATTTAAATTGATTATATCTATTCTATAAAACAGAGATGATCAATTCTGACCTTCTATTATTAAATTGCTCATAACTCTCTAGCAAAAATTCTGAATTATACAAAACTTGATTCTTTGGAACTAGATTCACATATCTTTCTTTTGACACCTGTTTGGAAATTTTGAAGTACGTTTGCCTTCTGAAACATCTGTTTAAATTGATTCTATCAATTCTGCAAAAACAAAGATGATCAATTCTGACCTTTCTTTACTCTATTTATTGTAACTTCATGTTTTGGAAAATAGATTGATTCAGCTTTCTCATGACACCTATTTATAGTGAATTAGAGTATGCTTGGTCACTCAAATAAATCAGGAAATGTACCATTCGAATTCTGCCAGAATTGAAAACTTTGTTGAGTTTTACCTATTCAAGTTTCATTCTATTGGAAACTTGATTTTTGCTAAATTCTTCTTCAATTGAGCCTTATGTTAGTCCTTTGAAAATTCTTGTATTATTCATCCTGAAATTGTTGTATAACTGAAATTTATTATGTAATGTTTTGTTTGCATTTCCTTGTTTGATAAAGGCACACGCATATGTCCGTTGTTCCACATGTGCTTTCGATATGTGCCAATGTCACTGTTCATGCTACCCTTTTGTACTCTGGTGTCTTGTGGGATATTGTGAACCTTTGTCAGAAATGATAAAGGGAGTTATGCATAGAGCCCGCGATGCTCTGCCGGCCCTATTGACTTCACTTAGACGTGGGTGGATAGAGCTTCCAAACGTGGGAGACTTATGCTTGGTGAACATCTTGAAACGAATGAATCACATTATGTATGTGGTCCCACAGCGCCCTTTATGTTTTTGATATGATATCCAAAGCTTTGCTTATGAGTTTATATTTATGCTTTGGATAAAAATGAATGCATGCTACATCAAAAATGACATACAAGCTTGTGTTTATTATTCGGTTCACTTGTTATACTTTGAAGTGTTTCATATGTCATTGTTATGCTCCCAAACACTCTTACGCCTTTGATATGCATCTAAATGCTTCATGTGCCATTTGATACATGCCTAAATGCTTCTTTTGCCAATGAAATGCTCCAATTTCCTTTCTCCTATTGTTATGTCTAACGCCTATTTTTGAATGAGATAACCTTTTGTGATTTTTATATCAAATGAGATGATTTCAAATGAACATTAGTATTTTTGCTTTTGTTATCTTGATACTAAGCCTACTTAAACTTCTCCTATCGTCATGGATATGTTAGTCGCTTGCTGAGCTCTTTATGCTCACCCCGTTGCTATATAAAGTTTTCAGGGTAGCTTGTCACGCACTAAAAAGCTAGAATTGGGTTGAAGAAGTGAAAGGCTAGAAGATTTTTCGGCTAATCTTTATTGGTTGATAGGTTTTTGTTGTATAGTATACTTTACTTCTGATGTAATGTTAAGGATATGTTGATACTTATGTGTTGTAAAAGTTTAATGGACCGCTCATGTTTATGGAATGATAAGTTTAAGTTGTATAAGGATAAGAACTCATGGTAAATAATTATTTTTTTATGATTGTATATCTTTCTACGATTATGGATTTGTGTTGTAGTTGATGTTTAGTTGAGCTACGGATTTTATGAATCTCTGAGTGAAGTGGAGTATGATTTATGAAGCATACAGGTTTATGAATTGTGAAATATTGATTTGAATGGTTCTTAGTATCCTCAAATGTTACATTGGATCTTGGATTGATTTGTGATGATGAATTATAATATTATTGATTTTAGACAGGGTCACACCTCCCGAATGGATTAAATTCGGGGGGGGGGGCGTGACAGCAACATCAAGAGCAATTATGGGAATTGCTTGGTTGGTGGTGGGCGGCAAGGATGGTAGCAAAAGCAACAAGATCGTTGCTCTTATATCAGGTGTTAGAACCCTTACAGATTCTATGTTTCTGGTTGATCTCTTTAGGGGATCGGCCTCCTTGGAACTCTATAGGGGTTCCTTCTTCCAAATTGCTACTTAAAGGCTGCAGAAAAGATTCATCTATTGCTTATGAAAAGAAGATGAATACATCACTATTTATATGGTTTCTAAACCCTAACTCCTAATAGGACTCCTACTCAAGACTCCTACTTCTAACCAACTCCTAATAGGACTCCTCCTCGACACTCTTATTCCTTTACAACTCTTAATTCTTCTCTATGAAATAACTTTATAACCCTAGCCAGTCTCTTCACCTCTTTAATAAGGGTTGGCTTAAGTATGTTTTATATGAATGCCTCTCTCAATTAGGACTCTCCCAACTAGAGTCATAACATATTGACTATAACGATGATAGTACCACCAAAGTCTAAAATTATAGTTTCATGTCAAAAGTTACAAATGGTAGTATTACTTAGAGTCAATGATAATATTGCCTATAATATGAAATTCTAAGAATTTAAAATTTTGACTCTGTTTTTGAAGCTTTTTAAGTGCTATAAACACACTACTCAAGCTTGATTGATAGAGCAACTAATCTTGAGTTTATAAAGCATTATAGTTCTCTCTTAAATTTTATTTAAGTCTCTTCCTCTTTCTTAAGTGTAATTGTGATTCTAAGTGATAAGAGACAAAAGGTCACTTGTAAAAGGTTGAGTATGAAAGTTCTCCAAAGCTTGGAAAAAAAATTGTAATAAGAGAAGTTAATTTCACCAATTGAAATAGAGATCTTTAGGGGAATCCAGTAAACTTGATGATAGGGGAATTAGGTATGGAAATAGGTCGAGAAATCCACACTACTATAAATTGATTTATCATTCCTTTTCTTATGATTTTGTTAGTGATTACTTAATTATTATCATCTACTTTACTTACAATTCTTGCTCATACATCATAGTATTAATTAACCCCCTCCCCCCCTAAATATGGATACAAGCCAAGAGAACAAGCAATATAGTACAAGATCATTTTTCTTCTTTGTCAGTAGATGTTAGTGAAGAATTGACTACAAAAGAAAACAATTTTTACATGGAATAATGTTGTAGAACTATTGTCTCATATGGTCAAGTGTTTTTGGGAATCAAGGTGTAACATCTCTCCTTTTTTTGAAAATTTTGTAAGGGCTTATTTGTAATGTAGGGACCTAAGAGTAAATATTAGAAATTTGATATGATTTATGAAAGATTAATATTAGGTTTAAAAAAAAAAAGTGGATATGTGTCATTAGCTAACCTAATGGTGCCACCTAAGTTGGTCCGATGGATGACACTTAAGCCTCTTTCATGCATGCTTGCCACATTACAATCCTTATGTTAGTTAAATCTAATGTATTAGAGAAGAAACAAAAGGATGAAAACTTAATAGCTGCAGCTTGATTTGAGATAAGAAGGGAAGAGGAATTGAAGAACAAGAAGAAGAAACTTTGTCTTGCTTAAGGTTTTGCATCAATTTCACCATATTTGGGAATCAAACATTTCTAAAGCAAGTGTTCTAACCCTTTCCTTCAGAAATCTTGATCACTGATTTCATCTTAATTCTGAAAACTTTGGAAGATTTGGTTTCATACTTGATATTTTTATCGTTTGGGAATAAAACTGTGAATCTGAAATTTTTTGAGATCAGATCTTTATGTATTGTTCTAGCCATAATATTCTGCATAGATTCTTGATTTTGGAAAAACCAAATGCATCCAAAAATAGACTCAAAGTTCTTTCTTCTGATACTAATATTAATAAATTTGGAGTCTATTTACCTATTAAAACTGTTATTTCAATTGACCCTATGAAATCTGTAAAATAGAGATGATTGGTTTTGACCTTTCAATACTCTCTTGCTTATAACTCTTTGTTGAAAACTCTGATTTATGTGAAAAATGATTTATTAGAAACTAGACTCATAAAACTTTTTGTGTATATATTATTCAAATGATTTTGAGTATAAATGCCTCTTGAATTATCTATTCAAATCAACACTATGAATTTTGTAAAACAGAGATAATGTTCTTTGACATTTTGTTACTAAATTATTTATAACTCCTTGCTGGAAACTCTGATTTATACAAAAGTTAAGTTATAAAAAACTAGATTGATATATCTTTCTAATGACCCATATTTTTTGCAAAATTGGATTATAATTGATTATCCAAACAATTCATGCAATGTTCCTCTCAAATTCTATTAGAATCGAGCTTTGATCGATTTCGACTATTCTTGTTCGTATCTTTGAAAATTGATTTCAGCTAAAACCCTTACTTCAGTTAAGCTTTATAATATTTCTTCATATTCATATATACTCTTGTTCTATGAGTATTTGCATACCTTGATCTGCCATGTAAACTTCATGTTTGTATCGTAATATTTCATATAGGCACATGCATTCCGTTGTTCCGCATATGTTTTCGATATGTCCCAACTTTATTGTTCACAATATTCTTTTGTACTTTAGTGTTTATGTGATTATTTGGACCTATGCTAGAAATGGTAAAAGAATTATATATACCTTTGCCAGAAATGGTAAAGAGATTATCTAGACCTTTGCTAGAAATGGTAAAGGGTATGTGCTTAGAGCCCGTGATGCTCTAGATTATGTTTGGTGGTCATTCAGAAATTGATGGACCATATTATGTTTGGGATCCCACATCACCTTTTATTTTCTTGATATAATATCCAAAGCTTTGGTTATGTGCTTCTATTTGTGCTTTGGATAAGAATAAAATATATGCAACGTTATATGCGACGTTTGAGCTTCTGTTTTGTATTTGCCCTTTCATATGTTTCGAAATATTTCATTTGTTATTGATATACTCTGAAACATTATAGACGCCCTTGAAATGCACCGAAATGCTTCATATGCCATTGATATATTATAAAGCATTTCATTTGCTATTGATATGTTCCGAAATGTTTCATCCGCCATTGATATGCTCTGAAATGCATCCTTTGCCATTGATATACTCTGAAATGCTTCATATCCTGTTGATATGTTCCGAAATG
>PYDT01000762.1:0-44993 GCA_004837865.1 Musa balbisiana
GAAATGTGGAGGGGAAAGTAGGTGGAACTGGCCGATACGACTGAAGGATTCCTCTTTGGCTGGTTGGTACTGGTAACTGTATTCCTGTTATCGGTTTAATAGGTGTTTTCACTTTTACGGTTCATAGTTCTGGTTTGGGTTCATCTCTCTCTAATCGATAACCGGATTGTAATACATAAAGAGTAAGAAAGAACTCAACGGGACCTTATCGCTCTAATTAGACAAAGGAAGGGTAGGTCCCCGTTGAGTTCTTTTCTTCACCTTAAGGCAGTAGGAAGATTTTGATCTATTCCATAACCTACAAATGGCCATTCAACATAATCAAAATATTATATTTCGTAGAATGAATGACAAAACGGATCCTTTGCTCTGATTTTTTCAACCACTCTATATTCTTTTGTTTCTTAAGTAATGTTTTGAAGAATTGACTATTGTTGATCATAGTCTCTGTTCTTCTTCCTCCATACTATTAACTCTTATGAAGAAACAAGAAAAGGGGGGGGGCATTAAGTAATCAATGGATTGTCTGAATAATACAATATTAAAATCTAGATTTCTACGCATGATACATCCTTCTAATCATTTCTTACAAACTACTATCATTCTATAAACCTCCTAATAGAACTTACTCTATAAAACTCTATAATATAATTTGTTTGAATAATTCTCTTGAATAATTGCCTCTAAGTTTAAAGTTAAAGTAATTGAAGCAGTTCTATTTGCCCAAGCAAATTTTTCCCCTAATCCTTTCTCTCTTTTTGTTTGTCCACAACTTCCTATGCAATCTAACCAAAGAGTTCTGGTGGACCCTGGAAAGAAGGAATTGTAAATCTTTTGAACGAACCGGACAAAAAATAATTATTATTTCGATATAAGACGCCACCAGAAAAAGGATTTTCCGCCCTTTTCTTGTGTCGAATAGAAGACTCGTCAAGACTAGTAATCCCTCATAAAAGGATTTCTTTCTTTCATTTTTCCCATCCTTGCTCGCTGTATTCTTCTTGTCTGTTGTATCTCATTGTCATTACTAGAATCGAATACACTACTGAATTCCAGACATCCACGCAAACGACTAAAAAAAGTATAAACAAGCCACCAAAAGGTTTACGGAGTTTTTTTGATCATACATAATTGGAGGATCAAAACACAATATCGGGGCGCTTTTTACCAACTTGATGTTAAGGAATCCCTGCCCCCTAAAATTCATTTCGTACAATTGAACCTTTCAACCTGTTTCTTTTTAAGAACCAAAAAACTTGTGCCAAAATAACAGATGCCAGAAGAACAAACAACCTTGGACCCGTAATGGGTCCTGAAGCACTATTTCTTCGCAAAATCTCCTGAGCCAAGCCGCCCACATTGGGATTGCTTGTTAATGGTTTCATCAAGCTTGATGGATTCACCCTCTGAACACGAATTCGGTCCTGATGTTATATCAACCACTTGAATGTCCATCCCGATTGATCAACTCTGGGTATTTCATTCCCCCTTTTTCTTTACCGTACTATTCTGCTTCTATACCTGCTGATTACCTTAGGACTGTTGTTACTTTTGCTAACCCCAGGATAAATCTGACGACCTTTCCTCTGTTCCCACCTACGTATATGGATATTTTAAAATTGACGTCTTTCTTCGTAGTCAGGGTCGGGGAAAGAATGGAAGACGATGCACTATATTTCGACCGGTACGACCTAATCACAATCTAGTCTTATTGGACATAACTCGAAAAGACAGATTTTCCTATCTTTTCTTTCACTCAGGAGAAATACGACAAGGGGGCTAATTCGAATCCGTCGGGTAAAATGGAACAGCCCCCACATTCAAAGGCCCCCTTTTACCATTAGCCAGAACTGTTCAGTTGCTTATCTAAGGTATCGAACAACTGCTTCAAATACGTATCAGGACGCACAGCTTGCGGAACTCCTATCCACGGTTTTATTAGCTAAATGGCAATTGGCACATCAATTCGTCCCCCGTTTGCTTATCTCGCGGGTTTCATAACCTCTGCGCAAAAATGGGTGCTTTGAAATCGATGCACGAGTTATTACATATTATCATTATCGAACAACAGAATGGATCGAGTCATCTCTTTCTTTACCCAAAAAAGTTTTTTAATTTTGCATGTCCAATCATTGATCCGGATTTCTACAATAAATAGAGAGTACTAGTATATGTTCCCTATACACCTTCTGTCATTTACTGGAGAATTGTACTGGAATGAGGACGAAACCTGAACAGATAAAAGTATAAAGACTTACGTAAAATTGAAATACTTTCTTTATACACGAGAAAGATTCTGATTTGATTGATATAATCAGATCACATGAGTTCGTTATTCATTCCCTTGAAGATAAATTACTACAAGCGAAGGAGTACACGATTTACAAAAAAGGAGATCCAATAATTTCACAATTGTATCTAGAATACTGGAAAAGTGTAAACAATCCCAATATAAGTTGAATCGTTATGATCCAATCCAAAATCGTTGATACCGAACCGATTCAGTAGTTCCCAAGCATGGTCCTAGTTACAGTCCGATCCATAATCGTAACTAAAAGAATAGAAAAAGCTTTAATTGTGTCACTTAGTTATATATGAATTCCTTAACCCAAGAATTAAGAATGCGACTTCTTCATTACTTCGAATAAAATAACCACTTAGATAGCGAACAGATTATATTTTTCGATAACTGCAAAATGAATGGAGATCAATTCAGTGTGTTTTGACTATTGTATGTTTTTCCTTGTGTATTCCTCTATAAGTTTTTGTATATGGCGGTTCCGTGTACTCCTTTATCATTTCGTCAATAGGAAGATTCTTCTAATTTATGAATCTTTCCAGAAACGTTGTTCTCTTAGATATGATCAAAATTTTCGTTGCCTGGTATCCACCAATTAGTAACCCAAGGTTTCCCATACATTTAATTAAATGAGAAGAGACCCACCAGGGCAAAATACTATAATCGAGATATGGTAGGGAGGCCAAGGCTTGCCCTTTTTTTCATTTTTTTTCTGTGATTGAATTGTTATTGAACCTGTTCCTTCGTTGACTCTATCTGATCTGATATTCTTTGGCACGAGTTGTATAACAAGGTTTTGACCGCTACGTGTCCTCTTCCTTTCCTATTATTGTGTCTAATTTTATTTTTTTATTTTAATTTAGAAGGATATAAGACATAGAATAAGAGTCCTTTTCGATGAAAATGAGAAAAAAAGAATAAATTTATTCCGATATCTCAATTGGCAAATTTGAACCATTTTTATTTGCATTTGTTCCTTTCGATGATCTCGAAAACCCACTTTAATAACTAATCGGTTTCGGACGAAAAAACTCCCCCTGGTCAATTAATTCTTCGAATGTGTCACCGTCTCACCAGAAAAGGGTATCATTTCCAAATCTGGGGCCTAAAGATGATTCTGTATTACGAAATACATGTCGATAGGTTTCAGTTCCTTCCCCCATCTGGAGAAATATTATTCTTCATTTTTATCTTCACTTCATTCGTTTCAATACTTCAATTGGTACGCTCAAGAATAGGCCAATTCGCAGCGTTTTGTTTCAATTTCTCGTGGAGTAAAATTCTCATCAGTACGATTCAGTGATGGCTCGGTGGCATCTGATTGCCAGTATAACGGACACGACGAGGAAAAGACCCTCTTTAACCATCTATTCTGATTGATTGGATATCTCTCATAAAGAGCGAAGGAAGATGTACGATTTATTCCAATTAATCCCCAGCGCAAAATACACACTTTCCTCTGTCTATCGAATCTGGCGGTCATAACGCTCCCTCAGTCCACGAACTTGTGCACCACAAATACGAGCTAATGATACGACCCGCGATCCCTTAGAAAGACATCCGATCCCTTGTGGAAAAAAAATGATTTGCTGAATGGACATCGATATAAATCCTACCAAGAAACTGAAGTTCCCACCACAAGAATCCTATTGAACCGAAAACAAGGATACAGGCCCCACCAACTTACTCGTTTTTTTTTCGAGACCCCGTTTATAAGTTCTATCCATATATGTTCTTATCGCCAATTCTACTATACTAATCCAGTTGCATTCGATTGGAATGGAGCGAATACCCAATAATTTTACTTTCAACCTGGTTTCGTGATCCGAAGTAAGTTCCATCACTAGCACTATTTCTTGATGTGCAACATTAGGTAAATTGGGTTAGATACATTGACTTTCTATTTAAAATAGTCCCTAATCCATTTTGAACCGCTTTTCACCATATACATGCATGAGCAGATATCTATATCCCAATAAACCGTTCTTCAGTTGTGTTTTCGGCAAGAACCACTATCTAACACATATTACACGATATAATTCTGTATTTCATCCATGTGTTGACATAAATTGATAAGATTCGCGTCCCATTGGTCTATACAATCTTATTTTTTGGACATGAAGAATAAGGAACCATTGTCAATTTGCCGGAAATACGAGGCCCACTAAAGCACAAAAATAGAGGTAAGTTTGGGATCTGTCCTAGAATCGGTTGCCTCATTTAATATTCCTCTCTGTTTTTTCATATTTTCTATTATTAGAAATATATCTTCTTATGATATATCTATTACTTTTTTTATCGAGATATCTATGATAAGTAATTATCGTATCTATTATAATAAATCAAGCCTTATTATATTTAATAATTATAAAAAATTATAATAATATATTATTTAAAGTAATAATTAATATCAACTATAATCTATTGATTAGATAGAACATGATTAGATAGACCTAGATATTCTATTTCTAAAAATTTCTAAAAAATTTTTATATGTATTATTAATTATATTATTTTATTATACTTATAATATAATAATTAAAAATAATACATAAAGAATAATAAAATATAATAAATATAAAATCAAAATTATCCGAACCTCGGTCTCTTATTACAAGAGAACTTATGTCACCCAAGACACACCTGCATTAAGACTATTCACTACTTGTTCGCTCAAAATAACTAATGAATCTAGTGCTTACTTTACATTTGAACTTGGATTCAAGGGAAAGCAACCGTGTAGTCTGAAATAAACCACCCGACACCTTTTAACAGATACTGGTATACTATTGGGTCCGAATAAACCTTTATGGAATAAATCACTCAGAACACTTGTGAACCTTCAGGTATTACCTTTTTATGGTTGTTCAATTAACTCCTTTTTACCCGCCAATGCATGTAGGCGTTAGTTCAGCAATAATGGATATCCCCCAACAGACAAAACTGGCTGTTACTCTACTCCACCAGTTGTATGGAGATGTAATATGATACAGAGATAACTTTTTATCTTATTGATAATAATGAAGCAGAATATTATTTTAGCCTTTCATCAAGCGCAAACGTCTTCCTTGCATGCGTGCTCCTCCCAGAAGCACACACAAGATGACAGGTAAGAGCGATTAGTAGCATACTCTATCAACGAGTAATTTTCCTTTCTCAGCCTACTACTGATCCCAGCCTACCTCCATAAACTGAAATCCATAACGCCTGTGCTACGGGAATACAGTTATTTACCTATGCCTGTTTGAATACATCAGCTAAACCTGTCCTTCTTTGATACACTCGATACGACTCCATAAGTTCCTCTTTTGACGAAATCATGGGGTCTATAATATCATACTTGTATCCAGATGATCCCAAGTTCCGGGATCAATCGAAAGTTCAATTCATCTGCCCACTCATTTTAAATTTATCCACACTGTTTCACAAATATTCATTTTTGACTAAAAAAATGTTTTATTAATTTAATCCATAACCATTTTCGCATTGACCCATAAATGTTGTATTTTTGATTTATATTGAATCAGTGGATTCCTACTTCTTCCTGGAAGTCTGATTCACTTCGTCATGAGTCTGATTCTACTTCTCCTGGAAATCCGCTTTCTACTTCTTCATGAAATCTTATTCTACTTCTTCATGGAAATCTGTTCTACTCTTCATGGCAATCGGTATTCTTACTTCTGTCATGAAATCTGATTTCTCTTCTTCATGGAAATCTTATTTTCTACTTCTTCCTGAAATCTGCATTCTACTTCTTCCTGGAATCCTGATTCTACTTTCTTCATGGAATTCTACTTCTTCATGGACATCTTGAAATTTTTTCGAGTCCTTTTACTAGACCTACTACCGCGCCCTCAACTACTAATTTCTATTTTCCGTACAAATAATTATAAAAGTACTGTCACTGTAATTGGGTACTACCCAATGAACATTAATACTGACTCAAACGAAGATACTTCAATGCCACTATTAATTTTGAATTATTCCAACTGCATTGATACATACATTAATGATAATAGTATGAGTCTTTTTCTTATACCCTCCCCCCCGACTCAAATAACTGACGTTTTTTTCTAGTGCCTCAGAAACGAACTATCCTGTCAACCTCAAAATCTGATTTTTCAATATCAAATATACAGAGTAACTGTCACCATTCTATCCCTAACTAAAAGTGTCATCAGAGATCAACTCCAAATATCCTTGATTTCAAATAAAGAAATCAACTTAGTGCAATCTATATTCCAATATGAATTCCAACGAATCTTTTTCTTCGTATCGTTTTCGAATAGTGTCCTTCTACTGGTATTTCCAATACCATCAAGACTACATTGATGTCTTAGCCCACACCTATGTCTAACAGTTCGTAGACAACAGCGACGGCACCAACCATTTTTCCCATAGGATTCTTTCGACCCCCATTGAATGAAAACAATACATTCGAGGATAATCATTTCTTTCACTACTACTCGTTCTTTCAATACTTCTCTTATTTAATTACAATCCTTGATTAGGATTATATTCGATGCTTAAGTCTATAAGAATCAAATAGTGAACGTAAAAATGATTCTCTTTGGGGGAAGCCGAGGTATCACTTCAAATATATTGATAGAATCCTTTTTTCATTCAATTTAAAATAGAAAGACACAGCTTTCTTCCATTGAGGTACATTCTCATCAAAATAGAGAATAGTTGTTTATTTCTATAAATAAAGATAAAGAATTTGGTTTTCGTATAATCAAAAATTAAGTTTTCTATTTTAACTGGAACGAACGAAACAATATAAGATGGTAAAGAGCCTTTCCCTATGGCTTATGCTATGGCCCGAAACTAGGATATATAAAAAAGTCCCATCAATTCCCAAGTATCCAAATTAATCCATTCCTATGGATCCACAACAACAATGAAGTATTGGTGTTTAGTCTTCGACCTTCATCTGTATCTAGTAGTCAGATCTGTACATCTGTAACATATAAAAGATATATGCAATACATATTATAGAATGCTCATTCTTTTTTTTTTATTCGGCCAATCGCCCAATCTTTTTTTTAGGCAAGATTGGGCCACCTTGAATTGGCAATCAATTATGAGAACAACAGTAATTACTGAATTATGCACACTTACTTTTCTCTTATCTAGCTTATCTACTGGTTTCGAATTTGAATGTGAGCTCTTTCCATACGTTCACAAGCAGCGGCTAGTTTCCTGCATGGCTCCATTTGGGCAGCTTCACCGGATAATTTCCTGACCTTCCGGCAAGATCACGTCCCCTCATTACGAGCTGGTACACACCCTCTAAATCCACCCTATTATCTACTGCACCAGGTGCTTTCCCCAAGGGGTGTCCTAAAGTTCCTCCGCCAACTGGTAGTCCGGAATCGCCCCAAAGATTTCGGTCAGAGCAGGCATATGCCAAACATTATACCCCCTGAAGCCACGGGCAGAACACCTGGCATATGAACCCCATCGTGAGTGAAGAACATACCGCGACTTCGTCTTTTTTCGAGTATAACATCACGTATCATCAACGAAACCTAAAGTCCTCTCACGTTCCCTTCCCATTTACTACGACTGTACCGCGGAATAGGATTCTCCACCATACATACGTTGCTTTAGCTCGTCACCGGAAATGCATACCAGGATTTTCTGTCTATCAATAACTGCATGATGCTTGCGCGATGGATGTGAAGATAGGCCGTTTTCACGGCATACTTGGAACAGTCCCCCACGCTAGTATTTAGTGAATCCCAAGTTCATAGTCTTGCATACTATAGGAACTCCTAATTCTCTGGCACATGGCCCTTTCATCATTTCTTCACATGTACCCGCAGTAGCAGTCAAGTAATTGCCCCTTTATTTTCACCTGTTTTTCGACCTGCGCTTTAAAATTGCTTCGGCGCAAAATAAGAAAGTCTCTCCAACGCATACTGGCTTGTGAAGTTTCACTTTTCATCATCTTTGGGAAAATCAAGTCCACCACGTATACATTCATAAACCGCTCTACCGTAGTTTTTTTCAATAATTCCCATTTTGGTTTAATAGTAAAAGCCCATAGGGGACACATACTTGTTGCAACCTTACGCTCTTTCACTGAAGGCCGTGCGCTGGCCTTTGAATTTTTGGATAATAAGTGGGAATTCGCAGATCCCTCCAACGTAAGAGGCGCGTAAGGCTTTGAAACCAAATAACATTACCCACAATGGAAGTCCACATGTAGTAACATAACCGTCTTCAAAAGGTCTAAAGAGAGCTTACTAAGCATAATTTGATTTTCCTTCCTCCCCAACAACGGCCTCGATTGGTAGCATCGCCCTTTGTAAACGATCAAGACTGGGTAAGTCCCATCATTCCACACGTTGTCCATGTACCAGTAAATATTCGGCAGCTACGCAAGCCCCTTTCTTTCTTCGGGCGGAACTCCAGGTTGAGGAGTTACTCGAATGCTGCCAATATATCATTATCTTTGCCTTCGTATCAGGAGTATAATAAGTCAATTTGTAATCTTTAACACACTATTAACTCCAACACTTGCTTTAGTCTCTGTTTGTGGTGACATAAGTCCCTCCTCTACAACTCATGGAATTAAGAATTCTCACAACGCCAAGGTCTACTCGATATCGATTATGCGTAATGAAACTTTGACAAAATTTTTCAAAAAAAGAGAAAAAAATATTAAACTATATTCAACTAATTTCAATGTTTATGTTAAACTGAAAATGGTTCATTATTAACCCATGTATTTGATTCTCAATCCAATCATTATTGTATACTCGTTGATATATCGGGCGCACCCAAACCCAATGTTGGTTTTGCAAGTTGTACAATAAAATCAAATGGATCTCTTCTTAGTTTTTGAATCTAAATACTAAGAAAAATCACTCTTGACAGTGATATATTGTTTGTATATGTAAATCCAATGGTGAAATGCATAATTCATCCTAAAAGGGTATAGAAGAATAATGGCGGAAATCCAATATCTATCAAAGAAAAAAAAGAAAATTGCCAATTAGATCGAAATATGAATCTAAATGGTTCGGGTTCTAGTTCGTAGATAATAGAATCAATACGATGGGTTTCTATAATGATAGGAGAAATGAAAGAGACTTACTCGTGATTTCATGTACTTAATATTTCTTTTCAAAAAGGATGGCTGAACTTGAAATTTACTCCTTGAATGAGTAAACATTGAATCGTATTCGTTTGGTGGTACCAACTAATAAGTGCTAACTCCCATTTATTTCTTTGAATTCCCGATCACTTGCTATCGGACATTTATTTTCGACTTGCATGGCACTATTCAAAAACTTTCGACATACTTTACTTTTAATTATAATTAATGAGAATCAATCTACCCCTTCTAGTCCTGCGGTTTCACCTTGAAGAACAAAAACCTAGGCGGTATCGCTCAAATTTTGGCCCCGACTGGATGTTGTTTGTTCTCCCGGGCAAGATGCCTAATTCTTTATAACGCTTTGGTAGTTTAGAAGGCGAATACTATCGGTCATCAAATTAATTGACTTGGGAGGTACACAATGATTATGAAATAATTCGGTTAGAGCTGTTAGCTATAGTGCTACAGATGGACTGATGAGAAGGAATGGAAGTGATTGAACACTGAGCTCCTCTAAGCGTTCCATCCGGTGTAGCTACCCTCGGACAATTTTTCAACGTTCTGGGGGCCTGTTGTATTAGGTCCTGTAGATACTAGCACAACATCTCCTATCATAGACCGCACCTGCCTTTATAAACAGTGAAGACGAAATTATCAACTTTGAACAGTAAATTAAAGTATGTCTTTTAGCTCCGTATCGCCGTGAGGAAAAATCAGGACTATTGGAGAGCGGGTAGTAACCATTACTCCATCATGGATTGATCACACATTGCCAAAGCTCATGGAGGCTATCTGTATTTGGCGGAAGCGAACGTACTCGTGAAGGAAATGACTTTACTGGGAATGCAGAATTCCTGAGTAATAATGAAAAAAATAGTGCCAGAATCAAAAGTAGCTCTAGTCCTCTGGTCAAATGATGAACCTCCGGGAGTCGTATGAGAGTTGGTTTGACTGCCCTAACTATGCGGAATATTTCCGGATGTTAATGAACAGACTCCTTCTATTTCATCGACATATCTTTCGTTTTCGTCCAAGCAGATCAGAGGATCCCCGCCTATTGGGGAGAATGCCTTCTGCGGTGGGTTTCAACCGACCTTAGTACGAACTTGGTTCTTTGCAAGAAAGAATTACTACTGTCTAACCAAAAGGGATCTATAACTTCGATCCAAGCCGTTATTTACCCTCGACGATTTGACCGACCCTGCTTCCTGCCACGCAATTTGCACATTTAGATGCTACACCGTATTATCAAGAGGATTATGCTGCCAAAGGGTATTTATCCACAGTGGATCCTTTAGATTCAACGGCAACTATGTTCCAACCTCGATCGTGGCGAGACATTAAAACTGCCAAGAGTTCAGGCACTTCACAACGTTACAAATAACTCAGGACATTCAGCTATCTTGGGTTGGACGAATTATCCGAATAAGATCGTTAACTGTAGCAAGAGCACGAAAACCGAGGCGTTTCTTATCACAACCTTCTTCGTGCAAATTATTTACTGGTTCTCAAAAAAAAAAAAACAGAAAATAATGTTGGTCTTGCGAACAGCAATTAGGGGGTTTCAACTGATCCTTTCCCGGAGAGTTAGACAGTCTTCCCGAGCAGCCTTTTATTAGTAGGTAACATCGGAAGCTAACCGCGAAAGCTATGACTAGAAAGAGAGCAAATTTGAAGAATGATCTTTATCTTTGTGTACTGACTCCTAATCGAATTATTTGGACTCAAGTGAACGAAATAATTTTTCTACTAATAGTTGCCAATTGGCGTATTACCAAACCACGCCCTATTGCCACGGCGTAATATAGCTTTTGAGACTCGCTCAACCTACCAAGGGTTAACGGTGGCTCTGATGTTGGTTTCGCTAGAATAGGTACTAATGAGATCACCATTTTAGGAATGATTGCTGAAATAAGTCTGACATTGATCGCAAGAAGCTCAACAAGCTCTTGAAATAGCTGAAGCTAACGAGTAGAGCTGAGGGTAAGACAACAATTGAACGCGAATCTACTCTCAGACAGCTAGGACACGATTCAGGCTGTCAATGTTATTTCCTACTAAGTCAGTCAATACATCAAAATAATAAGAGAAGTTTTTTCAAAAGTTCTTTTATTATACACCACTTTTTGATTCTGCCAATTGAACACAAGCCAGTCTAATCTGATAAAACAAAACAGAGATGGGTAGAACAACTTATTAGATATCATTTCATCGACTCCGTATCTAATAAGTTCTACCGACTATTGGATTTGAACCAATGACCCCCCGATGAAAGCAATACCTAACCACTGAGTTAAGGAGTCATTTTATCACCACAAAAATAACCCTCCCTTCGGGATATAGTGGAATATTATGTCTAGCAATACTAATCTGTTCTGTTAAGCGTAATAAAATAATAGGATCAGAGAGCTATGATGGGATATGGATATCCATCTTGACAAGAAATTATCTAGATGTTTCGATGTCTATGACCAGTCTATGCTCAGTTGGTAGAGCACCTCGGTTACCGCGCGCCAATGTTTTTCAAAGGAGCCTATTATGCAACGAACATAATTGATCGTATTGATAACATCAAGTCTTAACTCATATGTTCGAGGGACCAAGAGACAATAAGCCTTACAATATTTGTTTCGGTCCGATTCAGGCGCAATTCATTGCCCAAATCAAATAGACCCGCCATTGATTTGATAGGTTTGATAAAGGTAATACCAAGCCATGTCAATGCTAGGCATAGGAGTAGAAGGGCCTCAAATACCTCTTTAGTCCTATGAACTTTAAGGTGGTTGATTCTCATATTCCGACTGTTTGCAGCGGCCGATAGAGATTCCATTTAACTTAGGTTGATCTAGGCCGAAGCAGCCTAAGTCAGATACCCTTCTTTGAAACACTTTGGTATGGCCCTAGATCAGAATACAAATAATAAATCAGAGCACATGGACCATCTCATTATCTTCCTCCTAAAGAAAAAATATGGTGGGCTAACGGATCTTACACCATTTGATGAAAGAGCCAATGCAACAAAATTCTGTTTGGTCTTTGAAACAGATTCGAATCCTTTCGATAATATCATTTTGATCGTTTTAACACCGCGAAGGTCTACGGTTCGTCCGTATAGCCCTAATCCTGAAAGATTATATTTTAGTTTAGTATATTTTCATTTCTATGGGACCAACCAGTCTAATCCTACGTCACATGGTCTAGACTAGTCTTTTTCTTGGTCTTGGTCTTGTCCTGTATTGAGACCCCCTAACTAATTCACTAATCGTTTTTTTGGCCGAACAAGAGCAACCTTATTGATTGATTCAGAGATCAAATGGAGAGATACGAATTGGCCTAAATCTAAATATATTAACGTTTCTTCTTCTATAATTCTAGAGTTGAGTGGGTTGTGGCATTTGATTTGGTCCTCGCATCATTCTATAATGTTTGATTCTTTCTATTGAAATGTTTGTAATCATTATGATTCCTTCGATTATACGTACTCCACTCTTTGCTATGTTGCATTGTCTTATAGGTTGCTGTAAACCTTTTTCTTGTAGCGAAAGCTAACACCATTCTTGGTCTGACCATTATATGTAAAGTTAGTTAGCGTTATTGCCGTAACCAACAAACAAGATGTTGGTTCAGTCCAATCGTAATCTTTGTTTAGTACTAGATATTGGTTCCGAATAGAAATGAATCTTTCATTCTACTCTAATGAAATAACTCGATTCTTTATTTATTTCTGAAGGATGGGATAGACAGGTCCGCCACGTTTCAATTTTTTGTATAGAAAGATATAATTGTTAATATTCCCTCTCATTCAACGGATTGAATCACTTAAAAAAATAAAATGAAAATCTAGGACACGAAACAGATAAAAAATCATTCGATGCATTAGATTCCTGTATTCATATTCGTAGCAAATCACGCGAACAAGATCCGATACCAGATTTTATGACAAATGAATACTTCGAATAACTAGAATATAGCCAGAATCCCTAGACATTTACCCCATATGACTATTGAAAAATTTAAAGTTTTTACAAAATGGAAATGAATTATTTATTATCTCATTAGTTGATATATATATCAGTATAGTAGTCTAATGAATATAGTATTCATATTAAATTTGAATTATAGGTATATTTACTTTCCTATATTCTAGGATGATGTTTATTAGAGTTATAGGCCATAGAATAGTTATAGGCATAGATATTTTAGTAGTTTATTCACCTTTTCTAGAGATTAGAGAAACCAAACAAAGGTGATAGAGTTTTGTTGTGGACAGCATCCTATGTCTACACCATATCTAATTAATCGAAATCAAAATGAAGTGGGATTCCATTAGATGAATCTTTAAACAAAACATGCCCCACAGCAACAAACTCTACTATGCAGTTTGATTTGATCAAAACAATTCTTGTTTTCGCTAAGATAAGAAGTTATGGATGAATTGACAATTCCGATTCGAATAATCGAATGATTCCACATATTCCCACATTAATAGGATACATTTATGTTTCTGCTCCCGAATATGTATTTTCTGGGCTTTCTATAAGACAGCGTTATTCCTATCTTGGCATTTTTGTAATTTTCGCGGAGTTTTAGCCCCGGTTAGTGAAGGACCAGAGAAGCTCCTCTGTTTATGAATGGTATAGAACCCTTGGGGCTGCTTGGTTACATTTCGAATCCGGCTATACATGTTTGCTCTAGTTTTTGTTGTTTTTGATGTTGAAAACGGTCTTTCTTTATCCATGGGCATAGTTCGATGTATTGGGTTTATCTGTATTATCGAAGCTTTCACTTTTTGTGCTTTATCCCAATTGTTGTTTCAGTTTTATGCATGGCGGAAAGGAGCATTGGAATGGTCTTAACTGAATATCAGACAAGCAAAATAAAAAGAAGGAAAAGATTACATTGAGACAGTTATGAATTTGATTGAGTTTCCCTTAGATTGACAAAACAAGTACCAATTCAGTTATTTCAACTCCCTTGGAATGACTTTGAATTGGTCAAGACTTTCCAGTTTATGGCCGCTTCTCTACGTACCATTTGTTGTTTCATCATTGAATTTGTCTCATTAAAGGCCTCGCATTCGACTTTGAATTCGTTAGGAGTTTACAAGATCGAGTCCTAGACAAGCAACCTAATTTACAGCCGGCACAGTAACAATGAAAATGGCTCCTTCTTATAAGATTATATGAGCAAATGCCTGAACCAAAAGATTCATTGCTATGGGAGCTTGTTACTATTACAGGAGCGATGTTCGTACTGATTCTTATAGTATACTGTTCGTGGAGTCGATAAGCTAATTCCTGTCGATGTCTATTTGCCTTGCTGCCCACCTAAACCGAGTCGGTAATATATCCTATAGACTAAACTTCGTAAGAAAATAATCTCGAGAAATCTTTGAGATCGAACTTGTCTCAACAGAAAAATCGTGTTTTAACTACCAATCCCACAATTTTGTGTTTCGACGCAGTACTCATAGATACTGGGAAATTTGATCAGATTGCTCTATCAATCACCATCTACTCAGAGAGACCTTCTGACAACATTTTTCACATCCAAAAGTTCAGTATAATCCCCATGATTAGTTAATCCGACAAGGTAGGTTCCTTTTGTTCAGAATAAGAAGAAAGGCATCTTTAAAATTTCAGTGTATTGAAATACTCATACAATACAATGTTGGAGAGATCAGAAGATGCAGCAGGACGTTTATCTGATTGGTTATCAACCATGATTTAGTTCTAATCTTTGGCTTTGATTGCCGAGATAAAACTTGACAATAAAACCGAGGATTGGGATTCCATTGCTGTCCATTTCATATTTATATGGTTACAATTATTTACGCTCCCAGTGGTGCCTATGATGTAGCACCAGGCGGATTTTAGCCATTGTGTGTATCCATCTTACGAGAAGCATATGGTATAGCTACACCGAAGAGGTAATGCATAAAGTATTGCCCCAAGGAATATCCTGAATCCCGTCTGTTTTCTGGATTTGGAGATGCTGATTTTTCCGGGAGGCGAACGCGAATCTTATGATATGTTGGAATCTCTATGATATCATCCCACGCCTTAAACGTATTTTGATGCCGGAAAGTTTGGAAGGTTGGCCCCTCTAATGCTATATTACCCCCAATTTCTATGAAATACAGATGCTCATTACTTAAAGAAACTCATGTTTACTTACTACACTAGACACGATTCCAGATTTTCTTTCAAGTGAAGGAATTTTTACGTTCCGTTCTAGATGAAAGAAAGTAACCCGGACTTTAAATTCGGATTATGGATAACCTAAAAAAAACGTCATTTATATTCCAACCATTTGGAATGATCATATCCATTCGTATGAGCAGAAACAATGGTGAATCAAAAGAGTTCTGCACTATGAACTTTTGTACGCGCACATAACTTACTTAGTGTAGATGGACCCCGGAAAGTAACGTAACAAGAGTGAAGAAATGAATAAATGTCAAAAAATATGAAATGAAGAAATTAAAAGGGTTGGATTTTATTTGTACTGTGTCGGAAGTCATTCTGTCTATTGCTATCTTTTAACTCCTTCGACTTTTAAGTTTTTTTTTTTTACTTCTTTTTGTTATTTTGATATGAGTGAAGACTTAATATTCTTTTTGATGAGAGAAAGCACAGTATGAAGAAACAGAAAGAAAAAAGAGACGGGAGCATAATCTCCTTTTTCTTGTACCATAACCTGGCCTAGGCATATATTGTTTGGTACATCCCCCCAAGCCGGAGGTATTATCTATATATCATCTAGATGAGTGAATATGTAACATCTGATGAGTAATACGTATCATGCTCTAGACGATTACGCCCGATCTATCTCGATTATTTGTATGATATCTTATCCGATACTTATTTACGTGTCAGGAACCGATTTGAACTGGTGACAGAGATTTTCAGTCCCTTCTCTACCAACTGAGCTATCCCGACCCATTTCCCGTGCAGCATCCTAGTGGAGTACTTGGGTCTATGGTAATTAAAGGGACTAAAAATATAAAAATGTGACAATAAGTGGAAGTATGATGCTTTGCCTGTGATGATTCCATTAGAGATTCTTTTGCCCATATTGGTTTCTTTGTACAGGTTCTATCCAATTGGGATAAGATCCAAGGATTTTAGTTCGATCGCGTTTTGTGAAAGAGTAGAGTGCTGAGAAAGATAGTGAATTTTGTTGAAACTGAACCACTGTGAAAAAAAGAAGAGATGATAAATCTTAGGAAGTAAAAGGCTTTTTTATTGGGGATCGAGGGACTTGAACCCTCCGATTTTTAAAGTTCGACGGATTTTCCTCTTTACATAAATTTTCATGGTTTGTCGTTATTGACATTTAAATGGGACTCTCTCTTTATTCTCGTCCGCTTGAATCAGTTTTTCAAAGATCTACAACTCTGGACATGAATGATTTCATAATTGAATATTCGATTCTTCCTTCACTCTTCCATTGAAAGGGATTCATAATAACTCTGATTTTTTCAGATTAAATTTTTCATATTATAATTATATATAATTATAATTATATAGATTCGTTATGATTCACGTTTGATATGGCAGTATGTATACATACGAGATAGGTATTGTGACCATCTTTTCTGTCATTTTGAGAGACGGTTCCGCTACCACAAACGTATCAACTCCATTCGTTTAGACAGCTTTGCCATTGAGTCCTCTGCACCTACTCCTTTTAAATTCTAGTTTTATAAACCTTTGTTTTCTCAAAATAAGGATTTGGCTCAGGATTGCCCATTTTTATTCCATGGTTTTTCTCAATTTGGACAGTTACGCATAGCCGGTTTCCATACTAATGCTCAATCCACTCAAGTCCGTAGCGTCAGACGATTCGCCATTCCCCTTTGATACCAAATCGTTGGAATTCCACTATCTTTTTCATTTATTTTGTTTTGTTTGGACCCGTTGGAATTCGGTTTAGATAATGATTTCCGATATTGAAAAAGTGTATGCTGCTGTTTGATTTTTTTCTGGCTAATCCTTCTCCATCAGTTCATTTATATTGAATGAACCTTTTTCAATCAGAATGATTCTATCATTGATGTATCCGCATTCAATATGGATAGATTATCCAACATATATATTTTTCTCCCTCCCTGCATTTTAACAGTGCTATTTGAATAGTGGAACTTCCGATAGTCATTCTTCTTTTTTTTTGTCCTATCGCCCTTTTCCGATCAAACCCGAGAATGTCTCATTTTCATTTAGATGTATCTTTATCCTTATTTTTTTTTTTATCTTAAGACGATTCGCCTATAGCTATAATTAACAGAAGATCAATTAACTTCAATATGAATGATGAATGATTCCTATAATACGATTTCCTATAATTTTCTAAACTGCTTTAAAAAATATTAGTTTTAAGAATAATTAGATTTTTTCTAATCCAAATTTTCCATTTAAACCCAATTTATATTCATTCTTTATAATTAATATAAAGTAATTATAATTAATTAACTAAATTTAATAATATAATATAAATTCATAAATACACAGTTGATATTATATTAGATATATTAGAATGTCAGAAGTAGTCACATTCTTATTAATAGTTAGTTATAGTATATAGTTTTTAGTTATAGTAGATAGTTAGATAGTATATAGTTTAAATTATACTAATTATACTATTAATAACTTATATAACTATACTATATAGTTTATCTATTTATTAGTTCCATAGTTAAATGAAACGAATAGCTATAGATAAGAGCAGCTAATGCAACATCCGTAGTTTCCTCAATTTCTATATACTATTTCTGTTGTTTGTGAGCCGCTTAGCTCCGAGGTTAGAGCATCGCATTTGTATGCGTGGTCATCGTTCGACTCCGATGTCCGTCCTTTTTCTCAAAGAAGATCGTTTTTCCCGTGATTGATATCTCTCTCCTCCTTTTCCCATAGTTTGTCGGTAACTTGCACCCATGACAAAAAATGTATTGGAACAATTAGATCTCTCTCTACCGAAACAAATCATAAAACTGAGGCTGCAACGTCCTATATTACACAAAATCCGATATGATACCATTTATTTATTCTACTTTGTATATTTCGGTAAATTTCGCTTTGCGTTGTTTATCCTTAGTTCAGTCTAGTTTATGTTCAGTTTTCATTTTTTTATCTGAAAAATGAATTCAATATCAATAAAATAAACAGGAGTCTTATGCTCTCGTTTACCGAGGAGAGCCTCGTTTCAAAAAATACGCCGTCTGGGGGCTTTACGCAGGACTACTAGTAAAGACCTAGACCGGAAGTGATCTTAAAAACAATTCGTGCGGAAAGATCGCGTATCGTATTCGTCTAGACGAAAAACGAAATTTTGCGTTTTCATTATGTCTGACATAGCGACAATTACTTCCTTGATATGTGCTATCGCTGGAAAAGCCCAAGGGTCCAACAGTTCCGGTTTTACTACAATTACTTGAGATCGTTTGGATAACATCCTTTTCCGATTGGGTATGGCTTTTCGACCATTTCCGGTAGCCAGGCAATTATTGTAACCATAGACATTTAGTTTTAATGGTCGTATAGTGATATACCAGTTATCGTTGTAAGACCCCAAGATATTATTTACTACGAAGGATAACAAAGATCGAAGCTCTGATTCAAAATTTATATTGCTTCCCCCCCAGGATTGCCAAAGTGCATTTGACTTTTGACTCATTCCCAATATAAAGGAGTAGTAAATCAATATAGATAGTAAATGGATCGATTTTGAAAATAATGAGCTTGTTAGTCGTAGATCTTATTCCCTTCAGACTTTTGACACCTAACGAAAATAACAAAGAAGTTCAGAGAATTTTGTCTCTTTCGCCGAATAAATAAATAGATCTAAGGCCTGATCCGCATTTTTCTCATTCCGATCACAAATGGATCAGCAGTAAGATTTTTTTGCTCTTTCTTTTTTTCCGATATTTTATGTATTTTAATTACGGTACCACAGTAATGTAATTTAGAATAGAGACTCTTCTATTCAAAAAATGCAGGCCTCTTGTTTGGGATGATGGTATCAATTGTATTTTGATTTGCTATTTGTGTTCAGGTTAACGTTGGTGAATTAAGAGAAAACGGAAAGAGAGTGATTCGAACCCTCGTAACAAACCTATCATAAGACGTTCCAAGGCTAACGGCCTTGAACCACTCGGCCATCTTTCTACCTAAGCTTATTATTGACCAGAAACCGATGCTGAATATCGAGTCATCTGCAATGTATTCCAGTAGTTACGACTGCTGAATGGTTCCATAGAATAATTCTTTCAAATAAAATTGCCTATTTCTCACAACAACTTCTCTCATCACTAACCCTCATAGACTCTAGTCAGAATTATGAATCGTCCATAAAGGAATTATAATGTCTATTTCACCATTGATGGCATGGCGTCTCCTGTTATGCACACAAAAAAAACAAATTGATCTTTACCTTCCTCTACTCATTTCTTTTTTATGCTTAGTTTCATTCTTTTCTCCTTTGGATTAAATACCAAATCAAACTTCTCGAGTTATCAAATCCACAATAAAAGAAAGTCCCTTTGTTATCAACTTAGATAAATAGTAATAGTTCCGTTCATTGGTATCTAACAATGAATGAATCCTCCAATATTTCCATCTCTCCTTGTGCCCATCCAAACAAAAGGGACATTTTGACAAAAGGTACACATCTTTTTTTAGAATTAGTCTGTTTTTATGTTTATTTCGTACTGTACAATTCCTTTAGTTTGCGAGAATCATTTACACCGCTCGGGGTAATGAAAAGAATTATAGAATGATTAATGGATTGTATTATCCTAGATCTCGGATAAATGCAAATTTTATTGATAAGAACCTTCTTCAATTGTAGCCAATCTCTTATTACGATAATTCCGAACAACTTCCGGAGACAAAAAGGCATGTACCTATTCAGAGATGGTGCGATTGATTCTTTTTCTTGTTTGTTTTTTTTATCAGTCGTACCTCAGTATTACGAATAAGAAGGGCGTGAATCTTTCGCGTAGATTCACGAAAGCACCAATTTTTTGCAAATAACGCACGCTTGGTGAGGTGAAGTTTGGCAGATAGAAAATTCCTTCTGTCTGTATCCTCGATTGATGCAGCTTCAGATGCTTCAATTGTCGATTTTAGTATTGCAGCCGAAAGGTTACACCTAAGTTCCGTTTGCGGGCAATCCTCTCCACTAGTACCAATAGGCGGCATGGGGAAGACCTACACCTAGGAATCAAAACACAAAAACTTTGTTATAAATTTACACTTTTTCCCTTAATCGGTATCGGGCTAACAAGAATGGTTGGGACAACAAACATCCATCTCGTTCGTACTTTGGGTACCCTTATAACATCAATATCGTTGAAGTGACTAATTCCTCTGGAAATAAGGTGGCGTTGAGGACAAAGAAATTGCTGGAGTTACCATTTCCATCTAGCACTAATCGATTGGTGTTACGAAAAAAACTCTTGCGGCAAGGCTGGCTAGAAATTTTCGTTGTAAAACATACTCAGCTCCCTGTCCGTTCAATACATGAGAATATTGAAATTTTTAATTCCATGTATTTTATTTCCTTTAGTACATGCCAGAAGGAGGAGCCGTATGAAATGAAAATCTCACGTACGGTTCTGAACGGAGATTCTTTGAATAGAATGAACGACCGTAACGGAGTTTGGCTCAATCCGAATGAAATTATGCGGAAGCTTTACAAATATTAATAAGGCTACGCGACCAGAAATGATCCCTATGATCGAAGTTATATACTCTTAACGTAGCCTTATACCACAAGCAACGGAGATCATCAAAGGCTTTGGAACTATATTTCCGGGCACTAGAACGAAACCCATTCTCCCACAATCCTTAATAATTGGCCGTGATCCGTCATTACGTCTTGCGACTATCTCCACTATAGAAAGAAGGAAAAAAAATTCCAATCGATAGTAAGACTAGAAAAATGAGCGCTTTCTACATATGCTCGTCTAACGCAACGATTTTTTATCAGCTTTGTACAATAAAGAGACTTCACGAAACCAAAATAGGACGAAATAGAACAGCCTATGATACTCTCCTCTATGGATCAATTGAATTGATAGAGAAAGCACCGTAAAGATCAATCTAAAACTATTGGGGCCGATGAGTTTAAGACTCTATCGTTTGCTTACTTTTATGCCATAACGGGATAAAAGTTATGATCAACTTATTAATCGAGTCGATCCACTAAAGTATTGAGCAGCGGTGTAGCCTCAGATCCCAAAGATAGTAAGTTTTTTTTCTTATCTTATGGGAAGTCTTTTTCAAGATTCTAATCTTATAAATTTCATATATGAAAACCGAATAGTTACCTTTCACAGAAAATTCCTAACACTATATACACACTATCTATAGGATATAGGGGCGATCTATGCTTCATTCTTCTGAGGGGAGAAAAGACAAACTTGTTATTGCCAAAAAATTAGAGTTTAACTTATGTAATACTTCTTCTGGCTAACCCAACAAAATGGGAATAAATGTATCCCTTTTTCCCATTTTTGTTGGGTTGCCCGAAGAAGTTAATTACATAAGTTTAACTCTAATTTTTTATCAACTAACAAGTTTTGTCCTTTTCCCACCTTCCGAAGAATGAAGCAGAGATCGCCCCTAATCCTATAGTTTTTTATTTGTTAAATTAAGTGTTTATATAGTGTTAGAATTTTTTTCTGAAAGTTAACTATCTCGGTTTCATATATGAATTTATATAATATAGAATCTTTGAAAAAGACTTTTCCTCCATAAGATAAGAAAAAAGAACTTACTATCTTTGGGATCTGATGCTACACCGCTGCTCAATACTTTAGGGATCGACTCTATTACATAGTTGATTCCTAACTTTTATCCCGTATTATGGCATAATAAGCAAGCAGTTTCTTAACTCTATCGCCCCAATAGTTTGTTATTAGCTTTACGGTGCTTTCTCTATCAATTCAATCCTTTTATCCATAGAGTCTATATTAAGGCTGTAATCTATTTCTTCCTATTTTTGGTTCTCGTGAAGTCTCTTTATTTGCTCCAGCTGGATACAAATCGTTTGCTTGAGACATGCATATGTAGAAAGCCTATTTTTTCTAGTCTTTACTAGTCGATTGGATCTTTTTTTCCTTCTTTCTATAGTGGATAGTCGCAGTAATGACAGATCACGTCCCCCCATATTATTAAAAGCTTTTGGTAAGAATGGTTCGTTCTAGTGCCCGGAAATAATATTCCAAAGCCTTTGTAGCTCTCCGTTGCTTGTGTGTATAAGGCCTATGTTATAGAGTATATAACTTCGATCATAGGGATCAATTTCTGGTCCGTAGCTTCATAATAATTCTGTAAAGCTTCCGCATAATTTCCTTCGGATTGAGCCAACATCCGTTACGGTCGTTCATTCTATTCAAGAATCTCCGTTCCAGAACCGTACGTGAGATTTTCATTTCAGACGGCTCCTCCCTTCTGTGCGAGCGTACTAAAGGAATCATCCCGGATTAAAATTTCACTATTTCATTATGAACTGACATGAGCTGGTATTTTTTACAAGACACTTTCTCAGCCATCCGTCCCGCAACAGAGTTTTTTTTTAACACAATCGTATTAGTGCGAGATGAAATGGTAACTCCAGCATTTTCTTGTCCCTCACGCCCCCTATGTCCAGGAATTAGTCACTTCAACGATCTTTGATGGTTATACGGGTACCCAAAGTACGAACGAGATGGATGTTGTTGTCCCAACCATCTTGTTAGCCCCGATACCGATAAGGAAAAGGGTAATTTATTAACACAGTTTTTGTGTTTGTTGATCCTAGGTGTAGTGCTTCTTTCCCGCATGCCGCCTATTGGTACTAGTGGAGTAGGATTGCCCTCATACGGAACCTCTAGGTGTACCCTTTCGCCAATACTAAAATTCGACAATTGAAGCATCTGAGGCTGCATCAATCGTGAGAGACACGACAAAGGAAATTGTTCTAATCTCCAACTCACCTTCACACAAGGTGATTTATTTCAAAATTTGGTTCTTTCTATCCCGAACGTCCTTTCCTTTCTCGTATACTGAGACGACTAGATACTAAAAAAAAAACAAGAAAAGAATCAAATCGCACCATCTCCTGGAATATGTAGGCCTTTTTTTCACGAATCTTCCGGAATTATTCGTAATAAGATATTGGCTACAATTGAAGAGGTCTTATCCATAAAATTTGCATTTATCCGCGATCTCGGCCTAATTAACAATCCATTCTCATTCTATAATTCTTTTTCCATTACCCCTAGGGTAATGATCTCGCAACCTAAAGGAATTGTACAGTACGAATACACTAAAAACAGCTAATTCTAAAAAAAATGTGTACCTTTTGTTCAAATTGTCCTTTTTGTTTGGATTGACAAGGAGAGATAGGAAATATTGGAGGATTTCATTCCAATTTCGTATTCTCCAATGACGTAACTATTCTATTTCTCTAAGTTTAATAACAAAGGACTTATTTTATTGTGATTCGGTATAACTCGAGAAGTTTATTGGTTATAATCCAAGAGGAAAAAGAATGAAATAAGCATTAAAATAAAAATAGAGTAGATTCAAGGTACGCACCTTTTGTTTTTTGTTTGCATAACATGGTACGCCATGCCATACAATTGAATACGAAAAATCCATGGGACGATTCATAATTTCGTACATAATCTTATGGGGTAGCTGATGAGAGAAGTTGTGTTGAGAAACTAGGAAATGTTATTTGAAAGGATTATTCCTATGGAACCCTCTCACCATCGACCCTACGGAAAAATGAATGACTCGCATATTCACTCGGTTTCTGTCATATAAGATTATGTTAGGAAAATGCGAGTGGTTCAAGGCGTATCATTGGAACTGCTATGGTAGGCTTTTGTTATCCGAGGGTTTCGAATCCTCTCTTTCCGTTTCCTTAATTCACCAACGTTACTGGAACACAATATATCAAATCAAATAACATTGATACATCAGTCACCAACAAGAGGACCTCGACCTTTTTTTGTAGAAAATTCTCTATTCCTTCTACATTACTGTGGTACGAAAATACAAATATCGAAAAGACAGAGCAACAAAATCTTACTGCTGATTCCAATTTTGGTGATACGTGATGAGAAAAATGCGGATCAAGGCCCTTAGATCTTTTATTTTATTTCTGGCTTAAAAGAGACAAAATTCTCTGAACTTTCTTGTTATTTTCGTTAGGTTCCAAGGTCTACGGGAATAATATTCTACGAACTAACAACTCATTTTATTTCAAATCATCCATTTACCTCTCTATTATTTGATTACGTACTCGTCTTATATTGGAATGAGTCCAAAATTCAAATGTTTTTGGCAATTCCCCTCGGTGGGGATAACAATATAATTTTGAATCGAGCTTTCGATCTTTGTTTATCCTTCGAGTAATAATATCTCTGGTTTACAACCGATACTTGGTATAATCACTAGACGACCTTAACTAAAAATATGTCTATGGTTAACTAATTGCCTGGCTCCAGGAATGGTCGAAGCCATACCCACGGAAAAGGATGTTATTCCAAACGCAATCTCAAGTAATTGTAGTAAAACTGCCCTTTGACCCTTTGGCTGTTCCATCGATATGCACCTATCTAAGTAATTGTTCGCTCTGTCAGACCATATGAAAACGCAATTTTACTGTTTTTTCTTCCTAGCGATACGATACGGCGAATCTTTTCCCAGAACGCACTTGGTTTTTAGATCACTTCCGGCTCTAGGTCTTTTTCCTAGTTGTCCTGGTAAAGCCCCCAGACGGCGTATTTTTTTTGAAACTAGGTCTCGTTAACGAGACATAAAGACTCCTTTTTTATTTATTGTTTTATGAAATTTCATTTTTCAGAATAAAAAATGAAACTGAACTATAATTAAGACTGAACTATAGGATAAACAAGCAAAGCGAAATGTACCGCCTATCTACAAAGTAGAATAAAATAAATTGTATCAATATCCGGATTTTTTTAATAATAGGAAGTTGCAGCTCCGTTTTATGATTTGTTCGGATAGAGCGAGATCGAATTGTCCAATACATTTTTTGTCATGGTTGCAAGTTACCACGACATACCATATGGGAAAAGGCGGAGAGAGTTATCAATCACGGAAACATCGATCGAGAAAAGCCGGCTATCGGAGTCAACCGATGAAACCATCGCTTTACAAATGCGATGCTCAACCTCTGAGCTAAGCGGGCTCACATAACATAACAGAACTAGTATATAGAAATTGAGGAAACTACCGGTTTTAGCTATTAGCTGACTTATCTATTAGCTATTTCGTTTAATATTAACTATGAACTATAACTCTATAACATATGGATATGTTCTATATAGTTATATAGTATACTTAGTATACTTCTAAACTATATACTATCTAAACTATATACTATACTACTCTATAGACTTCACTAACTATAATAGGAATCTGACTATTCTTCTGATAGTCAACTATCTCTACCTATAATATACAAGTGAATGTATTTATGATTTTATATTATAATTTATTTCATTTATTTAATTTATATATTATTTACTTTATATTAATTATAATAAATGAATATAAAATTGGTTAATTCGAAATTTTGATTAGAAAAAATCTCATATTTCTTAAAACTATTATTTTTTAAGCAGTATAGAAAATTATAGGAAATCGCATTATAGGAAAATTCCCCCAATAATTTCATATTCAATGTAGAGGTGAATTTATATTATGTTAATTATAGCTATAGCGAATCGGTCCTAAATAAAAAAAAAGATAAGGGAGAAGATACAATTCTAAATGGAAAATGAGACAATTCCTCTGGTTTGATTCGGAAAGAGAGATAGGACAAAAAAAAAAGAAGAATGCATATCGACCGTTTCCAGCTATTCCAAATCGCCACTGTCAAAAAGGAAGGGAGGAGAAACCTATATAGTTTGATATCTCTATCCAATTTGAATTGGCCGGATACATCAATGAGAATCATTTCTGATTGAAACCAGGTTCCTTCAATATAATGGAACGATGGAGGATAGCCAAAAAAATCAAACCGCAGCTACCCTTTTTCATATAGAATCATTCCTCTAACATTCACGGGTCCAAACAACAAATCCTGAAAATATAGTTGGAATCCACTAGATCTTGGTATCAAAGGATATGCGAATCGGTAGACGCTACGGACTTGATTGATTGGCCTTATAGGGAAACCTGCTAAGTGGTAACTTCCAATTCGAGAAACCCTGAATAAAAATGGGCAATCCTGAGCCAAATCCTTATTTGAGAAAACAAAGGTTTTAAAACTATAATTTAAAAGATAGGTGGCAGAGACTCATGGAAGCTGTTCTAACGAATGGATTGACTACGTTTTGTTGGTGCTGGCATCCGTCTATCAAAATTACAGAAAAGAAGGTCCTATATACCTATATACGTATGTATACATTCTGCCATATCAACGATTAATCAGAACCCATCTATTATATTATAATTATATATATTATAATTGAAAAATTATAATATGAAAAATTCCGAGTTATTATGATCCTTTCATGAAGTTGAAGGAAGATCGAATATTCAATTATGAAATCATTCATTCAGAGTTTGATAGTCTTTTGAAAACTGATTATCGGACGAGAATAAGAGAGAGTCCATTCTACATGTCCAATACCGACAACAATGAAATTTATAGTAAGAGGAAAATCCCGTCGACTTGTAAAAACGTCGTTGAGTTTTCAAGTCCCCTCTATCCCCCAATAAAAAGCACTATTTTACTTTCCTAAGTATTTATCCTCTTCTTTTTTTTCATCAGTGGTTCAGTTCAAACAAATGTCACATTCTTTCTCATTCACTCTACTCTTTCCACAACGGATCCGAACTAAAATCCTTGGATCTTATCCCAATTTGGGATAGACCCGTAGCCAATGACCAGATATGGGCAAAGAATCTCTATTATGAATCATTACAGTCCATATCATTTCCCTACCTTACTGTCACTTTTTTACTACTTTTAGTCCCTTTAATTACATAGACACAAGTACTCCACAGGAGGATGCACGGGAAAATGTTCGGTATAGCTCATTTGGTAGAGCAAGACTGAAAATCCCGGTGTCCCCCAGTGCAAATCTGGTTCCTGACACGTAATAATGTAGCGGATAGATATTCATACAAATTATCTAGATAGAATCGGGCGTTAATAGTCTGAGCATGAATACGTATTTACTCATCTAGATGTTTACATATTTACCATCTAGATGTATATATATATATTATCCTCCTTTTGGGGAGGATTGGTAAAATATATATGTATTGGGGGGATGGTATGGTAACGAACAAGGTGATATTATCTCCCGTCTCTTTTTTCTTTCTTGTGTCTTCATACTGTGCTTTCTCTCATTCAAAAAGATATTAAGTCTTCATCTATCTTCAAAATAAAATAATAAGTAAAAAAAAAAAACTTAAAAGTCGAGGGGATTAAAAGATAGCAACTAGCCAGAATGCCCTTCAGACACCATTACAACTACAAGCCAATCCCTTTTCATTTCTTCATTTCTATTTTTTGACATTTATTCCTTTCTTCACTCTTGCGACGTTCCTTCCGGGTCCATCTACATCTAGTAAGTTTAGTTGGCGCGTACAAGTTTCATATGCATAACTCTTTTGAAATTCATCCCATGTTTCTGCTCATACTAAATGGATATGATCTATTTCCTAATTTTGGAATATAATGAAGTTTTTTTAGGTTATCCATAATACGATTAAATCCGGTTACTTTCTTTCATCTAGAACGACGTAAAATTCCTTCACTTGAAAGAAATCTGGAAATCGTGTCATAGTCCCGTAGAAGTAAACTTAGTTTTCGTATATCATTTAATGACATCTTGTATTTCATAGAATGGGGGTTAAATATAGTCCTTACGTAGGGCCAACCTATCCAACTTGTCGCGGCATCAAAATACGTTTTAAGGCGTGGATGATTATCATAAGAGATTCCAACATATCATAAGATTACGCGTTTCTTGAAAATCAGCACTTCTCCCAATCCAGAAAACAGACGGGATTCTAGGATTATTCCTTGGGGCAAATACTTTTTATTGTCATTACTCTTCTGGTTTTTAGCGATACCAACTGTATTCCGTAGATGAATACACACGGTCTAAAAATCCGCTGGTGCTACATCATAGTCACTGGGAGCGTACATAATTGTAACCATATACATATGAAATTGACGCAATGAATCCCAATCCTCGGTTTTTATTTGTAAAGTTTCTATCCTCGCAATCAAAGCCCAAAGATCTATGAACTAATCATGGTTTTGACTAACCATCAGATAAACGATCCTGCCTGGCATCTTCTTGATCTCTCCCACATTTGTATTTGATGAGTATTTCAATTTAACAATTAAATTTTTTAGATTGAACCCTTTCTTTCTTATTCCTGCAACAAAAGAACCTTACTTGTCTGATTCACTAATGTCAGGGGGGAGATACTGAACTTTTTGATTGGAAATGTTTCAGAAGGTCTCTCTGAAGTAGGGTGATTGATAGAGCCTTCTTGATCATCTTCCAGGTATGAGTTACTGCGTCGACACAAAACTTGTGTTGGTAGTAAAATCATCGATTTTCCTGTTGAGAACCAGTTCTATCTCAAATCTTTCTCGCAGATTTTTCTTCGAAAGTTTTCGTTATAGCATCATAACCCCTCTGGTTTAGGTGGTCATCCCGTCAAGTGACATCGACAGGATGCTTACGACTCCACGAACAGTACTATAGAATCGTACTGAACACCCTCCTGTAATAGTACAGCTCCCCATAGCAATACATATTGTTGGTTCAGGCATTTTGCTCAATAATCTTACTAAAGAAGGACCATTTTCATTGTTACTGTGCCGTCTGTTCAGAATTAGGTCTGCTTGTCTAGGACCCGCTCTTGGTACAATCCATAACGATCAAAGTCGAATCGGCGAGCGTATTAAGACGCAAATTCAATGAAACAACAACTGGTACCGTATATAGCGCCCTAAACGTGGAAAGTTCTTGACCATCGAAATATCATTCAATGTAGTTGAAATCACTAATTGTGGAATTGTTTTGTCACTACGGGGAAACTCAATTCAATTCATACCGTCCAATGTATCTTTTCCTTCATTTTTATTTTGATTGTCTGAATATTCAGTTAGACCATTCCAATGCTCCTTTTCGCCATGCCTAAACTGAACCAACATTGGGATAAGCACAAACTTAAAGCTTCGATAATCAGATACACCCAATCCATCGACCTCCTTGCCCATGGATAAAGAAAGACCGTTTCACATCCCAAACAACAAAAACTAGACAAACATGTAATAGGGGATTCGAATTGTAACCAAGCAGCCCCAATGGGTTCTATACCCGATTCATAACTAGAGATCTTCCCTGCGGGGGGCCTCACTACCGGCTAAAACCTCCGGGAAAAAGGGGGGTTAACAAATGCAAGATATGAATAACGCTTGATTTATTAGAAATGCCAGAAATATCATATTCGTGAAGCTAACCATAAATGTACTCCTATTAAGTGAAATCTGAATTATTCGATTCGAATCGGAATTGTCAATTCATCCCATAACTCTTATCTAGGCGAAACAAGAATTTGATTTTGATCAAATCACACTGCATAGTTATAGTTTGTTGCCTGTGGGGCCGTTTTGTTTAAACTATTCATCTATGGATCCCACTTACATTTTGATTTCGATTCTATTTAATATGGTGTAGACATAGGATGCTCTTACACAAACAAAACTCTCTCACTTTGTCTTGGGTTCTCTATCCTTCTAGAAAAAGGTAATAAATACTAAATATCCTATGCCGATAACTTTTCTATGCCTATAACTATACATAAACATCAATACCCTATAATATAGTAAAGTAAATATCTATAATTCAATCTAGGAAGACTATAGTCATTGAATACTCTGTTGAGATAATTAATCAACATAATTAGATAATAATAATTTCATTTCATTTTAAAACTTAATTTTTCATAGGTTCATATGCGGGTAAGAATGTCCCTAGGGATTTCTAGCCTATTCTATTTATTCGAAGTATTCCTTTTTCATTAAATCTGGTAGAGGATCATTGCTTCTATTGATTGATACACGATATGAATCATAATCTTAATCATGAAGATTTTTATCTATTTTCCTGTCCTAGATTTCATTTCATTTTTCTTCCATTATTCATCCGTTGAATTGAGAGGTGACATAAACAACTTATATCTTTCTTACAAAAAATTGGTAAACGTGGAACATGTACTATCCCCCTCCCCGACATAAATAGAAGAATCGAGTTATTTCATTAGAGTTAGAATGAAAGATTCATTCTATTTTCGGACCAATCTCTAGTACTAAACAAAGTTATCGTATTTTGGAATGAACCAAAATACTTGTTTTGTTTGTTTACGTCATACGCTTAATAACTTAATAATATAATGGTAGACAGCAATGGTTAGGATTTCGGTGCGTACAGAAAAGGTTTACGCAAACCTATCTAGACATGAAACCTGCAAAGCGTGTGTAGTATAATCGACTGAATCTAATGAATTTACATAACATGTCAAATAGAAGACATCCACATTATCGAATGATTCGACGACCAAATCAAATCCACAACCCTCAACTCATAGAATATAGACGACTAAACGTTAATATATTTAGATTTAGGCCCAATTCGATTTCTCTCCATTATCTCGGAATCAATCAATAAGGTTGCTCTTGTTCTCCACAAAACGATTATTGATTAGTTATGGGATGCCCAAATACAAGCAAGACCCCGACCAATAAACGAATAGTCCTAGACCCAGTGACTTAGGGTAGACTTGGTTTGGTCCCCATAGAAATGAAAACTATACAAACTAAAATATAATACGATTAGGGATTAGGGCTATAACGACCGACTCTAATCCGTAGACCTTCTCGGTAAAACAGATCAAACTGATTATTATCGAAATGATTCGACCTGTTTCAAAGACCCAACATGCATTTTGTTGTCATTGGGCTCTTTCATCACTGTGTAAAGATCAGTTATTTCCACCATATTTTTTCTTGATGAGATACTGAGATGGTTTCCATGTGCCTGATTTAGTATTTGTTATTGTGTTCTATTCTAGAGCAATACACAGTGTTTCAAAAAGGGTTATCTTGACTTAGGTCTGCCATCGCCTGCTCACCTAAGTAAATGGGAATCTCTATCGTCGCTGCACAGTCGAATATGAGACTTCATACCCGCCTTTAAAAGTGTCTCATAGGCGACTAAAGAGTTTATTTTTTTGGGCCCCTTATACTGCATTATGCCTAGCATGGAATGGCTTGGTTATTTTACCTTATCACTATAAATCATGGCGGGTTGCTATTTGATTGGGCAACTGAATTCGCGCCTGAATCGGACCGGGAACCAACATATTTGTCAGGCTATTGTTCTCTTGTTCCCTCAACCTATGGAGTAAGACACTTGATTTCTCAATACTATGCAATTATGTTCGTTGCATAATAGGCTCCTTTGAAAAGCTTGCGCGCGTGTAAACGAGGTTCTCTACCAACTGAGCATAGCTCCCTTGTCAATAGACATCTTAACATATAGATAATTCTTGTCAAAATGGATACTCCATAAATCCACATCATAGCTCTCTGATCATTTTTTTATTTACGCTTAACAGAACAGATTAGATTGCTTAAAATCATATTCCACCTATAATACCCCGAAGTGATGGTTTATTTTGTTGTGGTGATAAATGACCTACTTAACTCAGTGGTTAGTATTGCTTTCATACGGCGGAGTCATTGGTTCAAATCCAATAGTCGTAGAACTTAGTAGATACCGGAGTCGATGAATGATATCTACTAATTTTTTCTACCCCATCTCTTTTTGTTGTTTATCATATTAGACGTGATTGTGTTCAATTGGCAGAAATCAACATGTGGTGTATAATAAAGAACTTTTTAAAAACGTCTCTTTATTATTTTGATGTATCTGACGTGACTAGTAGGAAATAACATTGACACCTCTACTCGTGTCCTAGCTCGTCTGAGAGCTAGATCGCTTACTTGCTTGTCTCTTACCCTCCAGCTCTACGCCATTACTTCAGCTATTTTCAAGAGCTTGTTGATCCTTCTTGCTGATCACTGTCAGTACTTATTTCCGCATCATTTCCGAAAATGGGTGCCTCATTTATTACCTATTCTAGCGACACCACCCATCATAGCGCCCGTTAACCATTGGTCGTGTTGAGGGTATTCTCAAAGACCTATACTTACAGCCGTGGCAATAGGGGCGTGTTTGGGTAATACGCCAATTTGCCACTCTTAGTAGATCAATTATTTCTTTCACTCTGAGTCCCAATAATTCGATTAGGAGTCAGACACAAAGATTTTAAGTCATTTCTTCATTTTCCTCCTCTTCAAGTTCATAGCTTTCGCGTAGCTCATCGATGTTACCTACAAATAAAGCCTGCTCTGTAGCTGTCTACTCTCCTGAAAGGATCGGTGAACCCCCATTGTTTCTGCAAGACCAACATATTTTCCTGGAGAACCAGAATACTTCGCCACGACACGGGTTGCTTGATAAAACGCTCGATTTTTCGTGCTCTGCTACGGTAACACGATCATTCTCGGATATTCGTCCAACCAAGAATAGCTCTAATGTCCGGAAGTTCTTTGGACCGTTGTGAAGTGGGTTGGGCTTCACTCTTGCGCAGTGTTCATACTGTTTCCTCGCCAACGATCCGATGTTGTAACGAGTGACGTGAATCTAAGGATCCACTTGCTGAGAAAGATCACCTATTGGCGCTAATCTCTTGTAATACGGTAGTAGGCATCTAAAGGTGCAAATGTCGTGGCAGGATCAGGTGTCGTCAAAGCGGTCGCGCGGGTACATAAACGGCTTGGATCGAAGTATCGATCCCTCTTTGGTAGAAGTAATTCTTTTCCTTGTCAAAGAACCCATTCTGTACTAAGGGTATGTTGATAACCCACTGCAGAAGGCATTCGCCCCAATAAGGCGGATCTTCTGAATCCTGCTTGGACGAAACGAAAGATATGTCGTGAATAGAAGTACTTCTTGTTCTTACTCCCCGGAAATATTCCGCCATAGTGCGGGCAGTCCAACCCACTCTCATACGAGCCCCTGCGTTCATTCATTTGCCTAACTAGAGCTACTTTTTGATTCTGCAATATTTTTTTCATTAATTACTCCGGATTCTTTCATTTCCATGTAAAGATCATTTCCTCACGAGTACGTTCCCTACTCCGCCAAATACAGATACGCCTCCATGAGCTTTTTGGCAAGTTGGTTGCTCAATTCCATTCTGATACTGTTTTTACCTACTCCGCTCCTCCAAATAGCCGATTTTCCTCCACGGCGATAATGAGCTAAAAGATCCACTACTTTAATTCCTGTTTCAAAGATTGATAATTTCGTCTCTAACTGCTAAAGGCAGGTGCAGGTCTATGAATAGGAGATGTTGGGCTAGTATCTACAGGACCTAAATTATACGCTCCCCAAGAACGTTGAAAATTCGTCCGAGGGTAGCTCCACCGATTTTGGAACGCTTAGAGAGCTCCCGTGTCAATCACTTCCATTCCTCTCATCAGTCCATCTGTAGCACTCATAGCTACAGCTCTAACTCGATTATTTCCTAATAATTGTTGTACCTCACAAGTCACATTATTTGCTGACCGATAGTATCTCGACCCTTACTACCAAACGTTTATAAATTATTAGGCATCTTGCCCGGAGGAAAACAACATCCAGTACTGGGCCAATAATTTGAGCGATACTCCCTAGGTTTTGTTCTTCAATGTGGAAACCGCAGGACTAGAAGGGTAGGATTGATTTCTCATACATTATAATTTTTTTAAAGTAATGATGTCGAAAGTTTTTTTTGAATTAGTCAATGCCAATCGAAATAATGTCCGATAGCAAGTTGATCGGTTAATTTCAATATAAAATAAATGGGGGATTCTCACTTTAGGTAGTTGGTTACCCCCAACGAATACATTCAATCTTTTACCATCCATTCCTGATAAATTTTCAAGTTCAGCCACTCCTGCTTTTTCCAAAAAAATCTTACGTACAGACATCACGTAGTAAGTCTCCTTTCATTTCTCTATCATTATCGAACAACCATCCGATTGAGATTCTATTATCTATAGAATTCGAACCCGAACTCCATTTATGATTCATTATTTCGATCTAATTGGCCATTGTTCTTTTTTTTTTTTTGAATAGATATGGAATTCAGCTCGCCATCTATTCTTTAACACTTCTAGGAGAACTATGCCTATTTTCACATCGAGGATTTACAATATACACTATATCAATGTCAAGACGTGAATTTTTCTTAGTATTTTAGATTCAAAATAAGAAGGAGATCCCATTTGATTTATTGTACAAACTTGCAAAACAAAACATTGGTTTGGTTTGCGCCATATATATCAAAGAGTATACCATAATGATGTATTTGATGAATCAAATACATGGTCTAATAATGAACCATTTCATTTTAACATAAAACATTGAATAACTTAGTTTGATAATATTAGTTTAATATTTTTTTCTCTTTTTTTTTTTTTGAAAAATTTTTGTCAAAGGTTTCATTCACGCATAATTCTTATCGAGAGACCTTGTCGTGAGTGAGAATTCTAATTCTGAGTTTGTAGGGAGGGACTTATTCACCACAAACAGAGACATAACGCAGTGGTGGATTTAACTGGGAAAGATTACAAAATGACTATTATACCCTGACTACGAAGTCAAAGCTACTGATATCTTGGCAGCATTAAGAGAACGCCTCAACTGGAGTTCCGCCCGAAGAAGCGGGGCTGCGGTAGCTGCGAATATTCTATGGTACATTGGACAAACGTGTGGACTGATGGACGTACCAGTCTGATCGTTTCAAAGGCGAGGACCACATCGAGGCCGGTTGTTGGGAGGACAAGAAAATATTGCTTATGTAGCTTATCTTTAGACCTTTTGAAGACGGTTCTGTACTAAACATGTTACTTCATGTGGGTAATGTATTGGTTTCAAAGCTTACGAGCTCTACGTCTGGAGGATCTGCGAATCACACTTTATGCAACAACTTTCCAAGGCCGCCTCCGGATTCAGTTGAAAGAGATAAGTTGAAAAAGTATGGTCGTGCCCCTATTGGGATGTACTATTAAACCAAATTGGGAGTATCTGACAAAAAATACGGTAGAGCGGTTTCTGAATGTCTCTACGTGGTGGAACTTGATTTTACCAAAGATGATGAAAACGTGAACCACAGCATTTATGCGTGGGAGAGATCGTTCTTATTTTGCGCCGACAGACATTTTTAAAGCGCAGGCCGAACAGGTGTGAATCCAAAGGACAGTACGTGAATGCTACATGGGGTTACATGGTGAGCAAATGATGAAAAGGGCCCATATGTGGCCAGGAATTAGGAGATGACTATGTAATGCATGATACTAAGGTGGATTCACTGCCAAACTAGCTTGGCTAATTATTGCGTGACAACGGCCACTTCTCACATCCATCGCGCAATGCATGCAGTTATGATAGACAGAAAATCATGTATGCTTCCGTTGTACTAGCTAAAAGCCTTACGTATGTCTGGTGGAGATCATATTCACGCCGGTACAGTAGATAGGTAAACTGAAGGGAACGTGAGATGACGTTAGGTTTCGTTGATTTAGGACGGATATTATATCGAGAAAAAGACCGAAGTCGCGGTATTTTCTTCATCAAGATTGGGTTCTATGACAGGTGTTCGCCCGTGGCTTCAGGGGGTAGTCATGTTTGGCATTATGCCTGCTCTGACCGAAATCTTGGGGTGATTCCGTACTACAGTTTGGCGGAGGACTTTAGGACACCCTTGGAAATGCAACTGGATGCCGTGCTAATAGGGTGGCTTAGAGGGTGTGTTACAAGTCTCGTAGAGGGACGTGATGTTGCTCGTGAAGGTTAATGAAATTATCCGTGAAAGCTAGCAAATGGAGCCCTGAAATAGCCGATGCTTGTGAAAGTATGGAAAGGATCAAATTAGATTCGAACCAGTAGAATAAGCTAGATATTAAGAGAAAAAGGAAGTGTGCGGCATAATTCACGTAATTCTGGTTGTTCTCATAATTGATTGCAATTAAAGTCGGCCCAATCTTTTCCTACAAAAAAAGATTGGCGATTGCCGATACAAAAAAAAAAGAATGAGCATTACTATACTAGGTATTTGATAATCTTTTATATGTACAGATATGTACAGATCTTACCTATATATACAAGTAAGATGAAGGACATAAACAACTCAATACTTCATGTTGTTGTGGATCCATAGGATTGGATTAATTATGGATCATGGGATTGGTGTGGACTCTTTTTTATCTCCTAGTTTCAGGCCATAGATCAAGCCAGGAAAGGCGCCTTACCCATCCTAGATATTGTCTTTTTCAGTGCCATTTAAAATAGAAACTTAATTATTGATTATACGAAAACAAATTCTTTATTCTTTATTTATAGAAATAAAACAACTATCTCCTAGTTTCGATGAGAATTTTGTACATCACTGGAAGAAAGCTGTGTTTTCTATTTTAAATTGAGAAAAAGATTCTATCAATTATATATGAAGTGATACTACGGCTTCCACACAAAGAGATCATTTACTTTCACTATTGATTTTATCAGAATTAAGCATACGATCTAATCTAATCATTAGGATTGTTTAAGTAATAAACGAGGTAAGTATTGAAGAACGCGTGTAGTGAAAGAAATGATATCCATCGAAGTAGTATTCATTCAAATATGGGTAGAAAGACTCTATGGAAAATGGTGGTTCCGTTCGATGGTGTCTAACGAGAAGTTAGAACATAGTGTGGGCTATAAATCAAGGACTAGTCTTGAGGTATGGACTACCAGTAGAAGTGGAACAACCTATTCTAAAAACGATAAGAAGAAAAAGATTCCTAGTTGGAATCATAGTGGTAATTATAGTTTCACTAATGTTGATTCTTATTTGAAATCAAGGATATTGGAGTTTGATCTCTGATGACACGTTTTTAGTTAGGGATAGTAATGGTGACCCGTACTCTGTAATTTTGATATTGAAAATCAGATTTTTGAGGTTGACACGATAGTTCTTTTCGGATGTGAACAGAAAAAAAAAACTTTAGTTATTGAGTAGGGGGTATAAGAAAAAGAACACTACCTTATCATAAGTATGATCACCTCAATTAGTGGAATAATCAATTCTCGTTGCATTGATAGTTACTTCGTTTTGAAGTCAGTATTAATGTTCTATTTCGGGTAGGTACCAACAATTCCAGTGACAGTTACTGTTATAACTTTCATTTGTACTGAAATAGAAATCGTAGTTGAGAGCGGTGGTCTAGTAAAAGACTAGAAAAAATTTCAATGATTCCCTGAAGAAGTATAATTCCAGAAGAAGTGAATAGATTTCATGAAGAGTAGAATCAGATTTCCATGAAGAAGTTAGAATCAGATTTCCAGAGAAAGTAGAATCAGATTCCATGAAGAAAAGTAGATCAGATTTCCTGAAAGAAGTAGAATCAGATTTCCTGAAGAAGTAGAAGTCAGGATTTCCATGAAGAAGTAGAATAGGATCATGGAAGAAGTAGAATCAGACTGCCGAAGAAAGGAAGTAGAATCAGACTTCATGAAGAAGTAGAATACAATGATTTCAATATAAATCAAAAATACAAAACATTTAGGGTCCCCTACAAGCGCCGAAAATTGCCTTATGGATTAAATATAAAAAAGTTTTTAAGTCAAAAACTGACTATTGTGAACAGTGGATATCATTGGAAAAATGAGTAGTTCAGATAGAATTGAACTTTACGATTGATCCCGGAACTTGGGGATCATCTGGATTAAAGAATGATATCTATAGACACCATTGATTTTCGTTCAAAAGAGGAAACTTATGGAGATCGTATCGATTTTTATCAAGAAGGACAGGTTTAAGATGATGTAGTCAACAGGCATAGGTCAAATAAATGGTATTCGTAGAATTGCGTTAGGGATTTTCAGTTTATGGAGGTAGTATGGGTCCGTAGTAAGGCGAGGAAAAATTACTCGTTGATCGAGTAGGTACTAATCGTCTCTAACTGTATTATTGTGGTGCTTCTCGGAGGCGCACGAATGCAAGAGGACGTTGGAGCCTTGATGCAAATGGCCTCTACAAAGATCTTCGATCATCTAATTATCAATCAGATTAAGAAAAAAGTTATTCAGTATCAATTCTTTACATCTCTACAACTGGTGGAGTTAGTAACAGCAAGGTTTGGTTATGTTGGGGGACTCTTATTGCTGAACCTAACGCCTACATGGCATTTGCGGGTTTAAAAAGAGTAAGTGAAACAAAACATTAAAAAAAGGTACTACCTGAGGTTCACAATTGTTAGTATTATCCATCAAGGGTATCGACCAATGTACAGTAATCTTTTAAAGGTGTTCTGGGTGAGTTATTTTCAGCTCCACGGTTTCGTCCGTGAATCCAGTTCAAAAAATGGAAAGTATAGCACTAGATTCAGTTATTTAGTTGTAGCGAACAAGTATTTAATTCGTCGTAATAAGGGGGTTTTATTGGTGACATAAGTTCTCCTTGTAATACGAGCCAGCGGTTTCGGATAATTTAGTTTATATTTTATTATATTGTATTATTCTTGATTTATTATTTATATATTTGTAAATTATAATTAGAATAGAAATAATATAATAATAATAAATATAAAAATTTTTTTTAAGCATATTTTAGAGATAGAATAGATAGTTCTATCTAATCATTGTTCTATCTAATCATCTAAATTCTAGTTGATAGACTTATTATTATAATAAATAATCTTATTATATTTTATAAATAATTTAATATAAAATGGCTGATATTACTTATAATAGATTATTGATATTACTTTAATAGATATATCTAAGTAAAGCTATATCATAAGAAGATATCTTTCTAATAGATAGAAATATTTATAAAAACAGATAGAAATATAATTGAGGCACCTATCTATGGACCAGATCCAACTTACCCTCTAATTTTGTTGACATGAGGGGCCTAGTATTTCCGGCAATGAAATGGTTCCTATTTATCATGTCCAAAAGAAAATACGATTGTCTAGACCCAATGGGACCGAATATTATCAATTGATTTTCAACACTGGATGATCATACAGATATTTATCTCGTGTAATATGGTATGATATGTGGCTCTTCCGAACACACAAATGAAAGAAAGGTTATGCGGATATAGATTATCTGCCTAAATGAATATATGGGAATATAGATGGTTACAACATGGAGTAGTGATATTTTAAATAGAACGTCAGGTATCTAAACCAATTACTCTAATGTTTCACATCGATAGTGCCTAGTTGATGAAAGGTATTCGGGATCCAGAAAGGTAAAGTACAAATTTATTGCGGTTATTCGCTCAATTCAACGATGCAACTGGAGCTAGTATAGTATGAATTGGGCGGATCAGAAAATACAGATGGAAGAAGTATAACGGAGGTTTCTCGAAAAACGAGTAATTTTTGCTGGGCCGTATCCTTTTTTAGGTCACTAGGATTTTAGTGGTTGGAACTTCCAGTTATCTTGGTAGGGAAATTTGAATATCCGTTTTCCATCTCAGCAAATCCATTGTTTTCCACAAGGGATCGGCTGGTCTTTCTACGGGATCGCGGGTATATCATAGCGGTCTTTGTGGTGCCACAATTCGTGCGGAAGTAGTAGCGGTTATGACGATTCGATAGAAAAGAAGGAATAGTGTGTATTTTTTCGCTGGGGATTCCCTGGACTAAATTCGTCGCATTCTTCCTTCGTTCTTTATGGAGAGGAATCCAATTCAATCAGAATAGGGTTAAAGGAGGGTCTTTATCTAGCGTGTCCATATGGAAATCAGAGGCAAGCGCCCTTCCCTTGACTGTATGATGAGACTTTTACCCACGAGAAATTGAACAAAAAGCTGCCGGAAGGGCTATTTCTTGCGCGTACCAATTGAAGTATTTGAAACGACTCTTGAAGTGAAGAATAAAATGAAGAATAAATATTTTCTCAAGATGGGGAGGAACTTGACACCGATCCGAACAGGTATTCGTAATACAGAATTCATCTTTAGGCACCAGATTTGGAATTGATACCCTTTTCTGGTTAGACGGTGACACATTTCGAAAGGAATAAGTGATTCCAGGGGGGGAGTTTTTTCGTCTCGAAACTCGATTCGTATTCAAGTGGGTTTTCGAGTCGATTCATCGAAAGGAACAAATGAAAATAAAATTGGTTCAAATTTGCACCAAGGGAGATACCGGAAAGATGTATTTCTTTTTTTCTCATTTTCATCCGAAAAGGGACTCTTATTCTATGTCTATATTCTTCTAAATTAAATAAAAAAATTAAAATTATACACAATAATAGGAAAAGGAAAGACCAATAGGTCAATACCTGTTATACAACTCGTTGCTTCCAAAGAAATATCAGATCAGATAGAGTACCGAATGAAGCAGGTTCATAACAATTCAAGTCACAGAAAAAAAAAAATGAAAAAAAAAGAAAGCATTGGCTCCCTCCCATATCTCGGCATATGTATGTTTTGCCTGGTGGGTTCTTTTCATTTACTAAATGTCTGGAACTGGGTTTGACTAATTGGTGGAATACCAGGCAATCGAAAATTTTTTGACATCATATTAAGAGAAAAAACGTTCTGGAAAGATCATCGAATTAGGAAGAACTATCCTTTGGACGAAATGATAAAGGAGTACCCGGAAACGCATATACAAAAACTTCATATAGGGAATACCCACGGAAACATACCAATTAGTCAAGCACACAAATGAATATGATCTCCATATCATTTTGAATTTTCTCGACAATATAATCTGTTCGCTATTTCTAAGTGGTTTTTTATTCGAAGTAATGAAGAACTCGTCATTCTTAATTCTTGGGTTCAGGAAGTCTCGAAACTTAAGTGACAGCAATAAAAAGCTTTTCTACTTTTAGTTACTGATTTATGGAGCGGATTTCACTCGACCCATGGTTGGGAACTAATGATCGGTTCGGTTACCAACGATGTTTGGATGGATCATAACGATCAATTATATCTGGGTTGTTTCACTTTTCCGAGTTACTAGATTCAATTGTGAAAGATTGGATCTTCCTTTTTTTAAATGGGTATCTCCTTCGCTTGTAGTAATTTATCATTCAATGAATGAATAAAGAACTCATTTGAGTTATATCAATCACAATCAGAATCTTTCTTCGTGTATAAAGAAAGTATTGTCAATTTACTTAATTCTTTTACTTTATCTGTTCAAGGTATTCGTCCTATATTCCAGTACAATATTCCGTACAATGACAGACTCGTGTATAGGGAACTATACTAGCTACCTATCTAATTATTGTAGAAATCCGGGATCAATGATTGGACATGCAAAATAAAAAACTTTCTTGGGTAAAGGAAGAGATGACTCGATCCATTTCTGTAATCGATTCATGATATATGTAATAACTAGGGCATCTATTTCAAAATGCAATCCCATTTTTGCGCAGCAGGGTTATGAAAACCCGCGAGAAGCAACGGGACGAATGTATGTGCCAATGCCTTTTAGTCATAAAACGTGGATATTGAAGTCCGCAAGCGTGTGCTTCCTGATCTGTATTTGAAGCAGTTGTTCGAATACTTATGATAAGCAACTGGAAACAGTGCTTGTAATGGTAAAAAGGGGACTTGATGTGGGGGCTGTTCATTTTACCCGACGGATTCGAATTAGCCCCCCTTGATCGGTATTTCTCCTGAGTTGAAAGAAAAGATAGGAAATCTGTCTTTTCGAGTTATCGTCCCAATAAAAGAAATATTATTGTGATAGGTCCTGTTCCCGGTCAGAAAATATAGTAAATCGTCTTCCCATTCTTTCCCCCGACCTGGCTACGAAGAAAGCGTTCTTCACTTCTTAAAATATCCATATACGTAGCGTGGGAACAGAGGAAGGGGTCAGATTTATCCTGATGGTAGCAAAGTAACAATACAGTATATAATGATTACATCAGCCGGTATGAGTAAGCGAATAGTACGTAAAGAAAACGGGGGATAATGAAATAACCATAGTTGATGCATCGGATGGACATCAAGTGGGTGATATTAACCTCAGAACAGAACTTATGTTTCAGAGGGGTGAAGCCATCAAGCTGATCAACCCCTAACAAGAATCCCAATGTGGGGGCTTTGGTCAGGGCGATGCGAAATAGTTGTCTTCAAGACCATACGGGTCCAAGGAAGGCTTTTGTTCTTCTTGGCATCGTATTTTGGCACAAGTTTTTTTGGTTCTTAAAAAGAAACAGTTTGAAAAGGTTCAATTGTACGAAATGAATTTCTAGAGTGCAGAGATTCCTTAACATCAAGTTGGATTTAAAAGAGCGACGATTTTTTTGAGAATACAATCTGTATGATCACAATCATATGAAAACCCGTTTGGGTGCTTTGTTGATACTTTTTTTTCGTTTTGCGGGATGTCTGGAATTCATTACTTGTATCCTATTCTTAGTAATAGACAATAGACCACAAAGAAAAGAATACAGAGCAAGGATGGACAAACTGAAAGAAAGAAATCCTTTTAGAGGGTTCTAGTCCTTTAACGAGTCTTCTATCGACACAAGAACGGGCGCAAAAATCCATTTTTCTTGTGTCTCTTATATCGAAATAATAATTATTTGTTTCGCCTATTCGTCAAAGATTACCATCCGCCTTCTTTTCCGTTCCGGTCCCCCAGAACTCTTGTGGTTAGATTTCATCGAGTTGTGGACAAACAAAAGAGAGAACAGGATTAGGAATAATTGATTGATCAAATAGACTTCCTCAATTAACTTAAACTTTAACTTAGAGAACTTATTCAGAGACATTATCAACAATTATCTTATCGAGGTTTTTTGATAGTTCTATTAGTAGTTTAATTATCGAAATGATAGAGTTTAGTATAGAAATGAATTTGCAGGATGTCTCGTCGAAAAACTATATAATATTGTATTAATTCAGAAAATCCATTGATTACTCTTTTCTTTTTCTTCATAATCGTTAATATTATGGAGAAAGAATAACAGCGACTATGATCAATCAATATATTCAATTCTTCAAAAAAACATTATAAGAAACAAAAGAATAGAGTGGTTTGAAACATCGAGCAAGGTCCGTGTTGCATTTCATTTCTACGATATAATTTTTGATTTGTTTGACTGGCCATTGTATGTTTGGAATAGTCAAAATCTTCCTACTTCCTATAAGAGTAAGAAAAGAACTCAACGGGACCTTACCCTCCTTTGTCTAATTAGAGCGATAAGGTCCCGTTGAGTTCTTTTCTTACTCTTTTCATGTCTACATCGGTTTATCCGATTACTAGAGAGATGACCCAACCCGAATATGACCGTACAAGAAAACAACCTGATTAAACCGACACAGGAATACCAGTTACAGTACCAACCAGCCAAGAGGCATCCTTCCAGTAGTATCGGGCATTTCCCCTACTTCCTCCACATTTTCTCAATGGTCATCTAGAGACAAAACAGTCATGGATAAGAGGAGGATGGTATTCCGAATGGATTAGAGATTCCTACTATTCTCTTTTCTTTCTTTCAATTTGAAGAAATATTGGACAATAAAACAGCAATTACAAAATCATAATAAACCCCCAGTATAGACGTACGATTCAATTCAACATTTTGTTCATTCGGGTTTGATTGTTCATAGCTCTATAATTAAAATCGGTTTATCGTTGGATGACTGCATTGCTGATTTGACCCCAAAAAAGAAACGGTAGGTACAGCTATCGGTAACAGAACCCAACCATCGCACTGGTAAAAATTGATAGGTTCTATCTATGGTCATTGGGGGCCTCCTCCAAGGAATTTACTAAATCATCAAGTTGTTCCAAAGAATCAAAACGAACGGCCGGTTATAAAGGGCTAGCTATAGTCAGAGAATATAGGAGCTGAGCCGTATAGCTCTCATTGTAGGGATGGGCCTTTATGGCGGATATCGGCGCGCAGACTTCCCCTTTTTCATATTTGCAGAGATGAGAGGAATTGAATATATGACTTATCGAAGCCGCCACAGGTATGCGAATGAGGCATAAGTATTTCCGCATCGGAGGAGTAGCTGCTCGATAGACCTATGTGCTGGATAGATACATGTTTGGTTTTGCGCTTATTTTTTAACAGGGATGTTGAATATCAAAACTCATACTCGCGAAATCCATTTTTTTGAGCGGAGTCGAATGGAGTGGGCATTATTGGTGTAGAGGAAGCATAAATTGGGGTTTATCAGGAACCGATGTTACGAGCTTCTGGAACACAATGGGATCTTCGAAAAATGATAATTAGAGTGTTACAATGATTCGATTTTGGGAAAGTACAATGGCAAAAAGAAGGGATCGTTAGCTTCGTTATTTAGTACGAATCGGTGAAATGAGGGCATCTATAAAAATAATCAACGGATTAGAAGGAATCCGGAGGACCCTATGAGAATTTAGAAGTCGACGCTTGATAGAGCAAAATTACGAAAATGGGGAAAAAATGATTTGAATATAGAT
>PYDT01001072.1:0-44992 GCA_004837865.1 Musa balbisiana
TTCCTAAGTCACTTCGTTTCTTTCTTTTTGTCCAAGTCACTTGCGTTTCCTTTTTGTCCCAGTCCACTTCCCTTTTTGTCCAAGTCACTTCCCTTTTTGTCCAAGTCACTTCCCCACCCCCTTTTCTTTGTGAGTACGGGAATATCCCCATTCATAGGTCCGAGATCCGACATCCGTAATTGAAAGGTCCGATGATCAACTAACTCCGCCATCAGGTTTGTTAGAATCAATGGTGTTCAAATCGTTCATTTGAATCAATGAACCCTTCTTATTGGATGATCCATGATACTTCCCAAGACCGGACTTCTTTACCATGGAGGAACAACATTACCATTTTTGTTCAAAAAGATACCAGAGTGGATGATTGACCCTCATTCTATACTAATAACTCGCAGGAAATCCTTTGATACACGGATTCCTATTTCTCATGTTTTTCCATGATCGAGACATTGGCTGAATCCCGTGAAACATTTCAAGAAGTTCATTGTATCTTCTTTTTATAAAGCAAATCCGACTTCGATTCTTGAATGATCCAATCACTTCTGGTTCTATTGTAACAAAGATTTCCCTTTTTATGTGGAACAGACCCGTATCAATAATTATGATCTTACATATGACAATTCCCTCACTACCTTGTCATTCGCAACAAAATTTTTCTTTCTTTTCGTGCGTCGGTAAAAAAAAACATATTTTTTTGGAGAGAGAGACTAATTTCTTCACCAATCGGAGTCACAGGTACCTAACATATTCTACCTAAAAGTTTTCCACAAACGTGGTGACAAACACTATAACTTGTACAATCTTTCCGTTTTCCATTCGATCCGAGCCATTCGTTCGTAGAGCTTTACTCTCGATCGCAAATTTCTGCAACACCTCTACAGAGAACAAAGATTCAATTTTGGAAGCACTTATTGTCAGCCTCTTTTCAGATATGAATCTATCTGATTCAGAAGGAAGAACTGCAATCGGTATCTCAGATTTCACTTCCAAAAACTGGTTTGATTCACACTCCATGTGTCTTAGAAATATTTACCATCCGGAAAGAGGAAAAAAAACGGAGTCTTTCTCTAAAGAAATGCGTTGAGAAACGGCAGATGTATAGAACCTGTTCCAACGAGATATGCTTTTTCAATCTCTCAAAATGGAATCTGTTCCAAACAAAATGGACTCGTTCCAAACATATATGCCCGGTTCCTCTACATTCGCGAGTGCAAATATCTAAATTTCACCCTTTTAAGATACTATTTTTCACAGACCCATTGTGATACTAGTCTCAGTCACAAATTTGTACCATTTTAAAATTTGTATCACCATAAAAACCCTTTCATGATTATGCCTGGATCAATATATCCTGGCCAATTCCTCAGAAGAATTCCTTCCACATGACTCTGATAGTAGATTTCGAGGGAGTAGTTTATCAGAATCTTCTTCTGTCCGAAGAAATGATTCATCGACATAATGAGCACCGTTCCATGACGGACCACATTGAGATCAACAAATGATCGGAGTGGAGTTCCTCTATTCAATCTTTTTCCTTCTTCTTGTTGCTGGAATCTCTTCGTACCATACTTCTCTGTGTTTCCCAAGCACTAGTGAGTTACAGACGAGTAGAGAAAAGATCAAATCTTGATGTTCCATCATACAGACATGAGTGAGTTGCCGAAACTTTTGATGGGTATCCACAGCTGAATGAATTTTTCGAGTTAAAGAATCTCGTTCTAGTTGGTCTGAAACAATTAGGAGATTCTCTGGACGAAATACGGGGTTTTGCTTTTGCTTTTGTGGCAAAATGATATTGTCGGGCTTGTGGGGTCAAATCAATACGTTTAGAAGAAATATTTGAATAATCAATCTCATCGATACTCATTAAGTATCTATCAAATCCAATCAATCTCATAAGTATCATACCAAATCCCATCAACGATCACTTTTTCGAGAAATACGAGACATCTAAGTCGTAAAGTAAAGGCCTATTCCTGATACGACAAAAGAAAAAAGGTGAAGGTGATTGGATGATGAGAAAATAGAATCATGGGTCTGCGAACAGTGATGCGATTGATGAGAAGAGAGAGAATTCTGTTCAGTTCTCCACCTTAACGACAGAAAAAAGGATGATCAAATCTATTGGTCTGGGAAAACTCATAGTGATCATTATCAAAGATGACTATGGTTATCCAAATTTGATGGAAACAACCGGGATCAATTTATGAACGATTACTAGTTGACAGTATATAAGAATTAGAGTGCAATGGGCATCTGTTTAGCGAAAGACGGATATTCCTTGTCAGTATCAGCAATTATTATCACAAACCTACGTGTGGGGCTAATAGTTTTCATTTCCCATCTCATGGAAAACCCTTTCGCTCGCTTAGCCCTATCCCCTTCTAGGGAGTATTTTAGTGATAGTTCTATAGGAACTGGACGATCAGATTGGTCTCTTTCTTCAAATACCTAGCGACAAACCCCTATGTCCTTTCATTACGGTGATTTCCGAACAAGTTCACGGATGACAAGCCTAAAGATTATTTTATGATGATATCGATTTTGAGGATAGTGATAGGTGCCGATATCGATATGAGGATAGTGACGATATCGACTATTGATGATAGTGACGAATCTTGATGATGACCTTGATACGGAGATGCTAATTGTATATGACGCGAAAATAGACGATTTGCTATCCCTTTCACAATAGAATTAGCAAACAAATGTCTCCTTGCCATTAATGGATCCAAACATGCATGATTCCTATATGAATGAGTCGAATACTTATCCCTCGGTCTATACGAGAACTATCTTCCAGAGATTGAAGAGTTCCACTAGAAATATCTTGTTATTGCTTCGACTCATATTCCCCACAAAGTGGATCCCGCTCTAATAGCTCCGAATAATTAAATACATGCATTAAAGATAGAAGGATTTTATTCCGGCAAAACAACGAAAGCACTTTTTATTCTTTCATAACTAGGGGATTTCACTTGGAAAAGAAAATGTTCCATACTAACGGATTGGGGTCCATAACCATGGGTTCCAATGTACGAGATCTTGTAGCACATCAATGAGGCCCTATCAATTAGTATACACAGAAGAAATCAATTAATAGAAACAATACAATTAGATTAGCTTCTTCATAGACAAACTTGGGATTTGCGATCCAAGGTAAGACGGTTCAGATCATGGGATCCACTTTCTATCAGATAGGAAGGGATGTTGCACAAAATGTACTGTCTAATAATGGCCCGCATGAATCCTATATCATCTATATGAAGAAGGATCAGAAGTGGATTCTTATTTGTACCAAGGGTACTTCGAACTTGGAACGGCATGAAGAGATTAACCTGATACTTCTTTAGCTTTTGATTTGTTCGGGCCGGATCGGTCGCTCAGTCTTTGGTCTTTTGCACCCGACCTGATGAAAAAAATCGGCTCACTTCTTATAGATTCGTTGAGAATGATTCTGATCTAGTTCATGGCCTATTAGAAGTGAAGGCCTCGGTGGAACCCTCACGGACGAAAAAGATTGCAGTCATTTGATAATAGCGAGTGACATTGACTCTTTCGTCCGAACAGTTAGATAGGATGCGAAAACAGATCTTGGTTCTAATCGTTGATCGGATTCATATGAAAAATACGAATCGGAGTTGAAGAAGAGGAACGAGTGTTCTGACCTTCAAACGCTAAGGAGGATTTTATTCATCACATAGTTTGGGCTCCTAGAATAGGCGCCCCCACTGTGGCAAACTATTTGGGTGATTGTATTGAAAATCACCCTTTGTCTCTACTGGGCTCGCGGGCAAGCGTGACCTTTTAATCAGGAGTATGACTTCAAGAGAATATTCGGAGTTCTTGCAGAGTGAAACCATGCAGTCCCAGACACTAGAAGATCCTTCCAAAGAACAAGGCGTTTTTCGAGTAGCCAATCATTTGGGACCCGGCGGATCCATTCTATTTTCCTATTCAAAGATCACCCTGGTCTCTGTGTTTTCACGTCGAGAATTCTTTTCGATGAGAGATGTCAAAGGTGCTTATTGACTTCCCAAACAACACCTTCTACATCTATGTATAAAATGCTGTTCTCAAGATACGCAAGAAAGTACTTCGAATTGTTGTTCATCGCCAGAGATGCCTTGAAGCCATAGCCTATCTAATGGATCTTTCTTTCTAATACTCTTTGCCGAGAGTTTTCATCAGTATTTTATCAAATCTCTTTTCCTATCTAACGGAACGCTATTGGTCAATAACAAAAAGACAATGTTAGAAAGGATGGCTTTTCGCGGAGGAATGAAACATTGATCATTACAGGAAAGATTCCCTTCCTTACCGTAAAGATATTTCCCTGAAAAAGGGATTAAGTGAACAGGTTGGCCGGGTGAAGTCGGGAAACAGTTTTTATTCCATAGTTTGGGACCTCAGCGTCCATGGAACAATATGCTACTGCTGAAACAGGAAGAATTGAATCTTAGATCAAAACACTATGTATGGATGATATGAAAACTGCTAAACATAATTCTTGAACGGCGAACGTCAAGTCTATGATCACTACATCAAACATTTCCATTAATGAAACCATGTAATCCATCGGAAAATACAAAAAATACGCAATGTCGCTGAATGCTTGTTGCTATCTGTCTCCAATCACGAATCATTGGTTTAACTGCATCACTAAGAAAAAGATGACCGTTTCTCGTCGGTCGGTCGTGGATCTTCTCAATTGGAAATCCCCCATATTAAATACAATTCCTTTGACCGAGCCAATTCTAATTGGTTTGTTCCGAAGGAATAATCCACGGAGCCGGTTCCGTCCTATTCAGTATTGCACGACCAAGAGGTACTGGATTCTCGTTCGGATAGGGCCCTGAAAGGAGAAGGAGGCCGGATTGCCAACAGACGTCCTGTCGCCAACAGACGTCTGCTATTCCTCATTCCCCGCCCGATGCCTTGGGAACGTCCCCAGTGCCAAAGTCACTGAATGGGTATCGCCATCCCTAAACGACTAGATAATGTCTTATCTGCTTGGGGTAATGGGTACTGGTGGGTATTTTACCAAGTTTTTATCAATCTACCCTTGTGTATTCCTCTGAATCTATCCTCCGGGGTGGGTGCGGGGCGGACGATTTCCAAACGGACTCCTCATTCATATTAGAATAGAGAAGATCGACCAAGATTTTCGTGATCCCCTGCCTACCCTATTCCAATTCCCACAGCTCGGACTCGACGTGGGGATTGTCCGGAATCCATCGTACAACAGATAAGATTACTCGTATATCAATATTGATTAGATCCGTAAATCTTTTGTTATTGATGCTCTTCAATGAGCATTCTCAATATTATTGCCTTGAAGGGCTCGAACCTCCACGCTCTTTAGCACGAGCTTTTGAGTCTCGCGTGGTCTACCATTTTCACCATCAAGGCATACTTGACATGAATCTATTCCATGATCTATGATATCTATCTCATTGATAATAATGGAATATATGACAAGTGGAGTGTTGAGTCATTTCTACGATCGTTCCATGTCATATAGGCCCGGGTATACATCAGAAATTGCGTTCGATTTGATTACCCGGAGGTAATACCTTATATATCTCAAAAGGGATGTAACATCAACTCTTTCTCGATTCATAGAAGCCCAAAAAGCAGTTAATATGGTACCCAATACCGATGATAGTCAAAAGCAGTCCGATTACGCCTATTCCTAATCCTAATAGAATGTAACGACGTATCGATCCATATTTAAACATAGTAATCTATTTACATACTCTCGAATGACCACATCCTATAATAATATTACATAACCCTATTCCGGTGCTGGTCCGGTTGGAATGAACGTATAATCTGATGATCGAGTCGATTCCATAGATTATAAGTCATAACCCCAGCCCATTCCCTTTGGTTGGCGGACCAGATCTACTAATTCTTTTATTCGCAGTAGTAAGAGGGATCTAACTAATAAATAGACCTAGACGCTAAAAGAGGGTATCCTGAGCATTTCAAGAATTGGTTTCATTGATATTCCTGGTATATAGATGCTATCACACATACTTCATACTCAATTCGATGGAATGTTTGATCTTAAGGAGATTCTTCTATAATTTCGCACGTAAGGGTTTTTGCTTGATTTCGTCCTCATAATAACTTGATTATTTTTAGATATAGTAGATAGAAACACGCGTCGTAAGGAGCTATTGAAACCAAGAAATATAGGCCTGTCTGCCATCCACACCAGCATAGATGGATTTTCCGAAAAAACCTGCTATTGAGGAAGACCTCTAGGAGAAGAGACTAGTTCTGAAGAGAGAGCCAAAGATCTTCGTTGTTAATCCTGCATAATTCCTGCGAATGTTATCAGTTCCGGGTACTTAACCAAAATACAATCAAGCACAAGTTCCTAGATTCATGGAGATATCTAACGCATATAAGTTATCATGCTTGCTCTCATCATTTAGTCTCCAACCAATTATTCCAATAATTACCTATCCGATTTGACCGATACGAGATGCAACGCATACGTTTCATGCTTTTTTTGAGTAAAAGCATGAGATTCCCCAATATCAATGCTCAGAATAGCTAGGATTTCCGGAAGAAGATCCATCCTTTGATGAGACATAAAAGGAATATCGAATTCGGTGGCTGAAGCTGAAGACGCTACTTTCTAATGTAACAAGAAGAAAACAACGACTGAGTGGAGAGTCAGAGTCGAAAAAGAGGATTCCTCACTTCTTTCTCTCATTCAAACCGTGCATGAGACTTTCATCTCGCACGGCTCCTAAGTGATAAAAGAAAGAAGAACTCATCTTCTTTCCTTTTTGATTACCTTCCTCGCGTATGTATAAGACCGATCCTTCGATTTCTAAAAAGGATTACTAATCCTTAACTTTTCGAGGAATCCTTCATCAGTGTTGGTGACTTACTGACTTTTTCATCCCTTTCGACCTTGGTTCCGTAAGAGCAAGTCGGAAAGATTGAGAAATAGAACCGCTGGATTTTGATTCGTTCTCAATAGCCATGAGATGATCATTTAGGGTGTCCTTTTGTCAACGGATGCTCCTATTACACTCGGTCCGGAAGGAGGAGAACCAACTATGTAGCATCTACATCGATAATTCAAGCATTGTATACGTCATTAGTCCGATCCTTTGTAGAACTACCCGTATAACGACTTGCAAAATGGATCTGTTTATCATAAAGAGATTCGTTGTTCCTGACCCTGCTTCACTTTAATTGTTATTTGAACAAAAAGATCACAATAAACTTTTTGGTACAAGTATGTCTTGGTCCGATTGGGTATAGCATTTCTCTTCTGCATGTCTATGGAGTTTTGAAAAATCCAAACATCTCAGAGATAGATATAGAGGTAGGAATTTGTCGAACGAACCGCACTCCCTTCGTCTCGTCAGAGTCCTTGATGAAAGGGGCTGGGGAAAGCTTGAACCCAATTCCTACAGTGATGGCTATAAGCGCAATTGAAATTCCTGGGGATTTAAACATTGGTGTATTGATCAGACCATTTCACTATTTCGTGAAGCTCGTCTCCCCCCCAGATGAACCATATAGCCAAGAGAACATGACCAAATAGAAAGCTTGCCCCCCGCATGATACATATTTCATAGTACCTCATTAGACACGTACATCCTCTCTTGGTAGTATCCAATAATAGTAGGAACAAAACTGAAACTTTCTGGGCTACAAAGATAGTATTAAATCGTTAGCAACCACACAAACATCCTCCTAGAGTCGCTGTTAATAACAGACCAGAAACTCGGTTATAGCCCATTTCTGGACATTCCAATGTACTCTACTGATAGAGAACTACATAGAGTTGAACATATACACTAAGAATTGAAAGATTTCGTGAAATTGGGTCGGTTGGGAAATTTCCTTCGAAACTAATTATCGGTTCTTCTCTCCACGAAACAATAGGCCGTTATGCGTATTACTAACTTGTTGAAGAGATGAATAGAACCAAGGTCTCCTTTGATCAAGGTTGAATTCGATCCTCAGAAGAAGAATAGTCCAAAAATTAGGAACATTCCTGGAAAATAACGTTCATGGAAGAGAGCAAGAAACGCTTTTCATAAAATTCCTCCGAGAAATCGATAATGAAGTTTTCATTCTGTGACATGCCAGATCATGAGTAGTAACTGCCTCAATCCCGAAAAAGTCCCAATTGTTTCGAACTTTCTATTTTTGATGGGATATTTTGTACGGAATCCCCATGATAGATCACCCTTATTCCGATTTCCTAAATTTCCTCTTTCTTATTCTTTACGCAAGCCCCCGAAGGGCGTAGTTGATCTGATTTAGTTTCATCTTTTCTTTTCTTTTTGGTTTGTTTCGAGCAGATCCGTCCGATTCTTTTCATTGATTCTTTTCCGATCGAGATTATGATCCATGTGTTCGATATAGATCCTTTTCAGGATTAACGAAAATGTGCAAAGCCCTATTCCTCTGCCCTTTCATGGAGTCTCTTCTTTTTGCGTATGGCATCGCACTCCCTTTGCATCATCTACTATTCGGACATTAATTGAAAGCCATATTTCGACCCGGACGTTTCGGGATGCCCCTAATAACCAAGCGAATGGCAAGGTGCTTTTCCTTGTGTATCCTAATTCAATAGGAACTGATGGCGATAATTCCCGCCTACCTCTGCTTTTTACTGCATCTCGGAGTTACTCCACGTATTGCTTGACGTAAAACAGAAAGTGGTTGTTTCTGTCTTTTGTTGAATCTTTTTTCATGGCTCGATAGATAATTTGATAAGCCAATGATTTTTGTCCGTGTTTCATACTACGGTTAAACCACATGTACTAATCGATGACGAATAATTGGATCGGATTTGCCGTGTTTTCTTCGGCAGTACCACCTCGAACGTGACATGGCGTGAAAGAGTTTCAGAATCAGGTTTCTTTTTATAGGCTAAAAACGATTACTTATTTTGGCTTTTTGACCCCCAGATTGTAGGGTGAATCGCGAAAATATTAAAGATGCCCGCCAAGCCGTACTAGATTTCATCGAATACGGCTTTCCACAGAATTCTTATGTATCTAGATCGAGTATGGAATTCTGTTTTACTCCTTTAAATTGAGGTATCCGTTTCCTCCTTTTCCTGCTAGGATTTTTTGGCAATCCGGTATTTACCTATCCATACGGTCGAGTCCGTAGGTTTCCGAAATAATGTAATGTAAAAAGAATGCGTTGCGAATCATTGCTATGTGACTCGGACCTGTTCTAAAAAGTCGAGGTATTTCGAATGGTATTTGTTGACAACGACAAAGTAAGGAAAAAACCTCTGAAATGTAATTTCATATTGTACCCTTGACATTAATATTTCCGCATCGCAATCTCTTAGAAAAGAAGATCTTTTTCTCATGGTACCTGCCCAGTCCCCTTACGAAACTTTCGTTATTGGTTTAGCCTAACTTCACAGTTCTAGCGGGGGATTCACATGCCTCATCATCAAATTGATACAAGTCTTGGATAAAATCTACAACGCACTAGACGCCCTTGTCGACGATCCTTTACTCCGACCGCAATCTAGGTTCCTCGAACAATGATGATATCTCCACCGGTAAATCCTAACCCTTCCTCCTCTTACTAATACACAGAATTTCGTGTAAAATTATGGCCAATACCAGGTATAGAAGCGTGAGTTCAACTCCAGAGGTAATCGTACTCTGCAACTTTACGTAAGGCAGAGTTTGTTTTTTGGGTGATAGTGGAAAAGTTGAGACAGATAATCACCCTACTGTCACTCTACGACCGTACATGAATTGTCACCTCCTACGGCTCCTTCGTTCCATTCTTTCGAGTATTGGATCCTTTTCTTCTTCGAGAATCCCCTCCCTTATCCACTCCGCCCAAAGTACCTAAGACCAATTCTCACGTTTCCATGTTCCATTTAACACTTTCCCTTTATGATCACAGGGAAGATTATTCTTTTACCAACAATGCCGGATCAAATCCGATCTTATCAATAAGAACAAGAAATCTTTCTCGATCATCCCCTTGCCCCTTATTTTTCGAGAATCAGAAGATCCTTTTCGAGTTTTTGAATTTGTTCATTGGAATCTGGGCCTCTTCTACTTCTATTATTTTGAATATCTACTTATTGTTTTTTTTTGCTTTTATTCTTTATTTCTTTCCCCACAGATTTTCTTCCTCTCCTTTTCGTATTCCATTCCTCATTCCGTCAGTTCCCAGGGTTTAGGTTGATCCTGTAGAATCTGAACCCATTTTCTCATCGAGCCGAAAGGGTACGCAATAATCCAATTTATTTTGCGATCAAAAACAAAAAATTACTATTTTGAAATCCTTTCTGTTTTTTCCTCCTCCTCTATCCCTACCACCAGCGTTTTTGAATCATAGAGAACCGTTTCTTCTGTATATCGGATATTATTACATCCAATTCCCTTCCCTATACGCCCAGGAAATCCCGAATGGATCCAAAAGGACTGGTAGTGTGAGCTTATCCAATGCGGTCTTATCACTCTTCAATAAGGAATTCTTTTCTGAACGATCCTGGCTTTACGTGCTTTATAGTGAGTCTCCGAGATCCTTTCGATGACCTATGTTGTGTTGAAGGTATATCATATGATCCGTCGCTTGCTTAAGCGCCCGGTAGCAATGGACCGGAAAGTATAACAGAAAAGACAGTTTTTTTCTATATAATTATATTAGTATTAGTTAGATTGATCCCGGTTCGGATTCTATTATATTATTATTGATTCCCGGGTCTGTTGTCCGTTCTGTCTTCCTTGATGAACTGCGTGGCACACCAGTTCCTACATTGTCTCTGTGACCGAGGAGGAAAGAGGCTCCGCGGGAAGAGGGTTGTACCGTGAGAGACAGGAGGTCCAACCTGCTTCACTTACACATGGATGCTGGCCATGCCAATTGGAGTTGGACCCCTCATGTCGATCCGAGGAATCCAGTCTTTCCCAGAGGGAAATCGTTGCCTGCTGCAAGAGGATATTAGTTTTACAAATGTTCTGTCTCGGTAGCATTATTTCTCTACTATGAAAGTAATATTCCTATACTAGGAAATTAATATTCTATAACTATGAGTAATAATGAAAAAGAGTAGTTAATGGTGGGGTTACCATTATCCTTTTTCTTGTATGTATTCCTAAGAAAAGGAAGTTGGGTCCCTTTTCTTTTTCGAGTCTCACAAACAGGTGGTTGAAACACATAGGAACTCTTGAATGGCAATGAAAAGAAATGTAGCTCCCGTTTCCTTCGGACATTGTAAGATCTTTCGCAAGAAAAGGGGTGATCTTATAACCATCTTGACTTGGTTCTGCTCCCCCTTTTTTTTTAACAATACCGAGTCGGGTCTTCTCCTACCAGATCGAAGGAGAACTGCTGAACCAAATCTTCTTCATGTAAACCTGCCTGCGCGATTAGATCGGGGAAATCGTTACGGATTTTATGAACCATGTGCTCTGTCTCGCATCCGTAGTCAATCTATTTCCGATAAGGAAAGCATTGGACAATTGAATCCAATTTTTTCCACCCATTATTTTAACTATCCATACCCATTATTTTACATCCATAAATAGATGCGAAAAGAAGGCCCTCTCCAGTTGTCATGGATATGCGTTGATGCTCGACCCTTTGCCTTAGGATTATTAGTTCTATTTCTCGATGGACCGGGAAGGGATATAACTCAGCGGTAGAGTGTCCTCGTGGTGGAAGTCATCAGTTCGAGCCTGATTATCCCTAACCCCATGAAGTTTTTTCTATTTTGACTTGCTCCCACCGCCGTGATCGCAGAACGAGAATGGATACGAGGCTTGGGGATTGACTTGATAGGGTGGGGATGACTATTTGCTGGAGCGCGAACTCCAGGCTAATATGAAGCGCATGGATAAAGTTATGCCTTAGAATGGAAAGAATCCGAATCGCTTGTCTACGAACAAGGAAGCTATAAGGATGCACTATGATCTCTGGAGAGTTTCGGATTCTGGCTCCAGATACGCTGCGGCATGCTTAACAACATCAGTCTGACGGATGGTGTTCCAGTGGTCCGACGGTGAGTAACGCGTAAGACCTGCCCTTGCAGGGTAACACACTGTAAAGGTTGCTAATACCCCGTAGGCTGAGGCAAAAGGATGAATCCGCCCGAGGAGGGGCTTGCGTCTGATAGCTAGTTTGGTGGGAGGTTATCTTCCCAGGCGGTGATCAGTAGCTGGTCCGAGGGATGATCGCCACACTGGGACTAGACACGGCCCAGACTCCTACGGAGGCAGCAGTGTGGAATTTTCCCAAGGGAAACCACCCGCCATGGGCGAAGCTACGGAGCAATGCCGCGTGGAGGTATAAGCCCACGGGTCGTGAACTTCTTTTCCTCGGAGAAGAACTGACGGTATCTGAGGATAACATCGCTAACCTGTGCCAGCAGCCCGCGTAAGACATAGGATTGCAAGCGTTCATCCGGATGTTGGCGTAAAGCGTCTGTAGGTGGCTTTTCAGTCCGCCGTCAACTCCCATTGCTCACCCGGACAGAGCGTGGAAACTACCAGCTGAGTACGGTATGGGCATCGGGGATTTCCGGTGGAGCGGTGAAATGCGTAGAGATCGGAAAGAACACCAACGGCGAAAGCACTCTGCTGGCCGACACTGACTACTGAAACGAAAGCTCGGGGAGCAAAGGGATTTAATCCCCAGTAGTCCCCTCCGTAAACGATGGATACTAGGCGCTGTGCGTATCGACCCGTTCATTCTGTCGCTAACCGCGTTCAGTTCCCGCCTTGGGAGAAAAAAAAAAAAAAAAAAAAAAAAAAATACGTTCGCAAGAATGAAACTCCAAGGATTGACGGGGTCCCGCACAAGCGTGGAGCATTTGTTTAATTCGATGCAAAGCGAAGAACCTTACCAGGGCTTGACATGCCGTGAATCCTCTTGAAAGAGAGGATGGCTCGGGACGCGGACACAGGTGGTGCATGGCTGTCCGTCAGCTCGTGCCGTAAGGTTTTGGGTTAATTCCCGCACGAGCGCACCCTCGTGTTTATTTGCACCATTGGATTTGGAACCCTGAAACGACTGCCGGATGTCAAACTCAAGCCGGAGGAAGTGGGGGATGACGTCAAGTCATCTGCCCCTTATGCCCTTGGCGACACACGTGCTACAATGCCGGGACAAGGATTCGCGATCCCGCGAGGGTGAGCTACCCCAAAAACCCGTCCTCAGTTCGATTGCAGGCTGCAACCTCTGCCCTGCATGAAGCCGGAATCGCTAGTAATCGCCGGTCAGCCATACGGCGGTGATTCGTTCCCGGGCCCTTGTACACACCGCCCGTCACCTAGGGTAGCTGGCCATGCCCGAAGTCGTTACCTTAACCTCAAGAGGGTGATGCCGACGCGGGCTTAGTGACTGGAGTGAAGTCTAACAAGGTCCGTACTGGAAGTGCGGCTGGACACCTCCTTTTTCAGGGGAGCTAAATGCTTAGCTTGTTGGGTATTTTGGTTGACACACGCTTCACACCCAAAAAGAAGCGAGCTACGTCTTGGCTAAGCTTGGATATGGAAGGCTTCTTTCGTTCTCGACGTGACGTAAGACCAAGCTCATGAGCTTATTATCCTAGGTCGAACAAGTTAGTTGATAGGAATCCCCTTTTTTACGTCCCCATGTCCCTCCGTGTGGCGACATGGGGACGTAAAAAGGAAAGAGAGGGATGGGTTTTCCCTCGCTTTAGCATAGCAGCCTCCCACTGTGTGCCACACGACGGGCCTATTACTCAGTGTAGAGCGCGCCCCTAAATTGCGTCGTTGTGTCCCTGTGCTGTGAGGCTCTCACCACATGGAATAGTTCAATGTGCTCATCAGCGCCTGACCCGGAGATGTGGATCATCCAAGGCACATTAGCATGGCGTACTCCTCCTAGGTTCGAACGGAGTTTTGAAACCAAACTTCTCCTCAGGAGGATAGATGGGGCGATTCAGGTGAGATCCAATGTAGATCTAACTTTCTATTCACTCGTGGGATCCGGGCGGTCCCGGGGGGGACCACCACGGCTCCTCTCTCTCGAAACCATACATCCTTATCATTGTTGGCAGCTATCTCTCGAGCACAGGGTTAGGGTTCGGCCTCAATGGGAAAATGGAGCACCTAACAACGGGAAAATGGAGCACCTAACAACGCATCTTTTTTTCATTTTTTTTTTTTTTTCACGACCAAGAACTCCGAGATCGCCCCTTTCATTCTGGGGTGGACGGCAGGATCGACCATTCAGCCTTTTTTTCATGCTTTTCCCGGAGGTCTGGAGAAGCAGCAATCAATAGTTTCCTTCCCTAATCCTCCCTTCCCGAAAGGAAGAACGTGAATTCTTTTTCCTTTCCGCAGGGACCAGGAGATTGGATCTAGCCATAAGAAAATGCTGGTATAAATAACTCACTTCTTGGTCTTCGACCCCCTCCCCGCAGTCACTACGAGCGCCCCCCCGCAAAAAAAAAAAAAAAAGTTCCGTGCAATGGATGTGTCTATTTATCTATCTCTGACTCGAAATGGGAGCGGTTTGAAAACGGATCGTAAAGTTTCTAGGTTTGGCCGGGCGGGTCTCTTAACGCCTTCTTTTTTGCTTCCGCATCGGAGTTATTTCACAAGGACTTGTCATGGTATTGAAAGGGGGAACAGCAACTTGAAGAGCGCAGTACAACGGAGAGTTTTATGCTGCGATGCGGGAAGGGATGACTTCCTCCCGAAAAAGAATCTATTGATTCTCTCTCAATTGGTTGATCGTAGGTGCGATGATTTACTTCAACTGGCGAGGTCTCTTGGTTTCAAGTCCGGATGGCCCAGCTCGGCCAGGGAAAGAATAGAGAAGCAACTTGACTCTTTCATGCATACTCCACTTGGCTCGGGGGGATAAGCCTTTCAGTTGTATAGCTCCGCTCTTGCAATTGGTCTTGCGATTACGGGTTGGATGTCTAATTGTCAGGCGGTAATGATAGTATCTGTACCTTACCGGTGGTCACTTTTTCGAAGTAATGGGAAAGAGGACCGAAACATGCCACTGAAAGACTCTACTGAGACAAAAGGATGGGCTGTCAAGAACGTAGAGGAGGTATGATGGGCAGTTGGTCAGATCTAGTATGGATCGTCTGGACGATAGTTGGAGTCGGCGGCTCTCCCTAGGGTTTCCCTCATCTGGGATCCCTGGGAAGGGATCAAGTTGGCCCTTGCAATAGCTTGATGCACTATCTCCCTTCACCCTTTTGGCGAAATGTGCACAAGGAAGAAAAATCCAGGACGCGCCCCATCGTCTCCACCCCGTAGGACTACGAGATCACCGCCATGGACGCCTCGCATCCAGGGGTCACGACCGACCATAGACCCTGTTCAATAAGTGGAACGCATTAGCTGGCCGCTCTCGGTTGGGCAGTAGGGTCGGAGAAGGGCAATCACTCGTTCTTAAAACCAGCATTCTTAAGACCAAAGAGTCGGCGGAAAAAGGGGGAGAGCTCTCCGTTCCTGGTTCTCCTGTAGCTGGATTCTCCGGGAACCACAAGAATCCTTAGAATGGGATTCCAACTCAGCACCTTTTGAGATTTTGAGAAGAGTTTGCTCTTTGGAGAGCACAGTAACTATGAAAAGTTGTAAGCTGTGTTCGGGGGGAGTTATTGTCTATCGTTGGCCTCTATGGTAGAATTAGTCGGGGAGGCCTGAGAGGCGGTGGTTTACCCTGTGGCGGATGTCAGCGGTTCGAGTCCGCTATCTCCAGCCCGGGACTTAGCTGTACTATGATAGCACCCAATTCGGCAGTTCGATTATGATTTATCATTCATGGACGTTGATAAGATCCTTCTATTTAGCAAGCACCTTAGGGTGGCACTAGCCGTAACGTTAATGGCGATGTTCAACGAGGAAAGGCTTACGGTGGATACCTAGGCACCCAGAGACGAGAAGGCGTAGCAAGCGACGAAATGCTTCGGGGAGTTGAAAATAGCAAGATCCGAGATTCCCGAATATAACCTTTCGAACTGCTGCTGAATCCATGGGCAGGCAAGAGACAACCTGCGAACTGAAACATCTTAGTAGCCAAGGAAAAGAAGCAAAGCGATTCCCGTAGTAGCGGCGAGCGAAATGGGGCAGCTAAACCTTGAAAACGGGTTGTGGGAGAGCAATACAGGCGTCGTGCTGCTAGGCGAAGCGGTGGAATAAGGCTCACCCTTAGATGGCGAAAAGTCCGTATCCGAAATCACACAGCTTACGCTCTGACTCCTTAGCATGGGGCACGTGGAATCCCGTGTAATCAGCAAGGACCACCTGTGCAAGCTAAAGACTCCTTGGTGACGATAGCGAAGTAGTACCGTGAGAAAGGGAAAAGAACCCCCATCGGGGAGTGAAATAGAACATGAAACCGTGAGCTCCCAAGCAGTGGGAGGAGACTTGATTTCTGACCGCGTGCCTGTTGAAGAATGAGCCGGCGACTCATAGGCAGTGGCTTGGTTAAGAACCCACCGGAGCCGTAGCGAAAGCGGTCTTCATAGGGCGATTGTCACTGCTTATGGACCCGAACCTGGGTGATCTATCCATGACAGGATAAGCTTGGGTGAAACTAGTTGAAGGTCCGAACCGAACTGATGTTGAGAATCAGCGTATGAGTTTGGTTAGGGGTGAAATGTGACCCCACCGACCCCAGAGCTAGCTGGTCTCCCCGAAATGCGTTGAGGCGCAGCAGTTGACTGACATCTAGGGGTAAAGCACTGTTTCGGTGCGGGCCGCGAGAGCGGTACCACATCGGGCAAACTTCTGATACTAGTATGCCCCCAAATAAGGTGATCAAGGTCGGCCAGTGATACGATGGGGATAATCTTCACGTCGAGGGGAAACCCCGGATCACCAGCTAAGTCCCCTAAATGACCGCTCAGTGATAAAGGAGGTAGGGGTGCAGCGACGCCATGAGTTTGTCCCTATAAGCAGCCACCCTTGAAAGAGTCGTATAGCTTCACTGATCGAGCGCTCTTGCGCCGAAGATGAAGTTGGCTAGCGTATCTGCCGAAGCTGTGTGAATGTAAAATGCATCGGTAGGGGAGCGTTCCGCCTTAGAGCGAAGCACCCCGCAGCTGGTGGACGAATCGGAAGTGAGAATGTCGGCTTGAGTAACGCAACATTGGTGAGCACCAATTCCCCGAACCTAAGTGTTCCTCCTCAAGGTATCGTCCAATGAGGGAGTGGGCCCCCCCTAAGATCAGGCCGAAAGGCGTAGTCGATGGACAACTGTGAATATTCCTGTACTACCCCTTTTGGCCCGAGGGCCGAGGGGTAGGTTTAGCCGAAGGATGGTTATCGGTTCAAGGACTCAAGGTGACCTTGCTTTTTCATGGTAAGAGGGGTATGGAAAGCCTCGAGCCATGTCCGAGTACCCGTCCGGCGCTACGGCGCCGGAAGTAACCCATGCCATCTCCCGGAAAGCTCGAACCGACTTCACACCAGGGTACCTGTACCCGAAACCGACACAGGTGGTTGGTAGGAATACCTAGGCGCGAGAACAACTCTCTCTAAGGAACTCGGCCAAATAGCCCCGTAACTTCGGGAAAGGGGTTCCTGCTCACAAGGTGGTCCGCATGTGGGAACCCGGCCCGGGCCGACGTTTACCAAAAACACAGTCCTCCGCAAAGTCCCTAAGACCTTAATGGGGGGCTGACGCCTTGCCATTGCCGGAAGGTCAAGGAAAGTTGGTGACCTGATGACATGGCGCCGGGACCGAACCCCGGTGACGGCGGCCGTAACTATAACGTCCCTAAGGTAGCGAAATTCCTTGTCGGTAAGTTCCGACCCGCACGAAAGGCTAACGATCTGCACTGTCTCAGGAAGAGGCTCGGTGAAATAGACTGTCTGTGAAGATGCGACTACCCGCACCTGGACAGACCGACCCTATGAATCTTTACTGTTCCCTGGGATTGGCTTGGGCCTTTCCTGCGCACTTAGGTGGAGGCGAAGAAGCCTCCTTCCGGGGGGCCCTAGCCATCAGTGATATACCATCTCTGGAAGATCTAGAATTTCTAACCTTGTGTCAGGACCATACGCCAAGTACGGCTCAGGTAGAAGTGTTTCTATGGGGCGTAGGCCTCCCAAAGGTAACGGAGGCGTGCAAAGGTTTTTCCCTCGGGCAGGACGGAGATTGGCCCGCGATGCAAAGGCAAAGGGAGCTTGACTGCAGACCCACCCGTCGAGCCAAGGACGAAAGGTCGTCCTTCTTGTCCGGACGTGCCGAGTGGAAGGGCGTCGTCGCTAACGGATAAAATTTACTCTAGGGGATAACAGTCTTACTTCCCCCAGAGTTCACATCGACGTGAAGGTTTGTTTTGGCACTCGATGTCGGCTCTTCGCCACCTGGGGCTTTAGTATGTTCCAAGTGTTTTGGGCGTTCGCCCATTAAAAGCGGCTGTACGTGAGCTGGGTTCAGAACGTCGGTGAGACAGTTCGTCCATATCCTGTGCGGGCGTTAGAGCATTGATAGGACCTTTCCCTTCGTACGCGATGACTGGGAAGGACGCACCCTCTGGTGTCCCTTATCGTTCCCACGGTAAAGCGCGGTACCCATGGCGGAGCGGATAACTGCTGAAGCATCTAAGTTCCAGCCCACCCCAAGATGAGTGCTCTCTTATTCCGACCTTCCCCCAGAAGCCCCGGTAGCACAGTCCGAACAGCGACGGTTCTCTGTCCTTGCGGGATGAGCACAGAAGTATTGAGAATCCAAGATAAGGTCACGGCGAGACGAGCCTTTATCATTACGATCGTTGTCCAAGTTGGAATTGCAGTGATGTATGCATCTGATGCATCCTACCAGACCAGAGATTGAACCTTGTTCCTACACGCCCTGATCATTTCGATCAGGCACTCGCCACTATTTTCATTTTTCAACTGTTTTCCAACATGAACAACCAAAAGCTTCTGGCCTCCCTCTCTATCTATCCAAGGGATTGGAAGGCAGAGGCTTTGGTGGCCCTTCTCCAAGAATTGGGGCCTCAAAAACAATCACTACCAATATGCTTTTCTCTCATGCCTTTCTTCGTTCATGTTTTGGTGTCGCTATTCTGGTGCCTATGCGTAGCGAACCACACCAATCCATCCCCGAACTTGGTGGTTAAACTCTACTGCTGTGACGATCTGTAAGGGAGGTCCTGCGAAAATAGCTCGACGCAGAAGGATAAAATTACCACCCCGTAGTTTACACTTTTTCCATCTTTGGAAATATAAAGAGGATAAAAATAAAAAACTGCAAGGTCGTCTATGTCAAACCCCCAATTATGACATCCATCTCTTCTCTATCACTTCAACCTTCGGGAACGCAATGTCTATTTCTTATATATATAGAGAAAAGCGTCTTTTCCACATTTCTTAACCCTAAATTAAATGACTGAGGAGAGGAAAGGTTCTTTTGAGGGTACTCCCCCGGGAACAGATCCGGTATACGGGTGGGGCCTGTAGCTCAAGGATTAGACACGTGCTACGACCACGGTGTCGGGGTTCGAATCCTCCTCTCCCAAACCTTCCCTTTTGCGAAATGGATGCCTTACTTTTTCTTTTTATTTATCGTGAAAGATTCGTCCTTACATATTTACGCAAGACCGTAATCCGCAATTTGTGTTTTTACCTCCCGTAACTCTCCTCATCCAGCTTGTGCAGAATAGCGAGCAAGTACAGTCTTAGTAAAGCTAGCAAAAATGCTTTCCTGTCATTAATTGTTTTGCTCGCGTATTTGTGGCCTATCGGGAAATCGATGACTGCATCTTTGATGCACATGGGCTAGTACCTCATCTGAGAATTCTGAATTGGCTATTTTACAATGTATTATCCCGGATCTACGCCGAGGATGACGGCGATTCTCAATATCGTAGAACAAAAAATGGGGTGGGGAATGTACGATGAGATAGATGCAATAGAACAAGACATCGCACGGGTTACCTACTCTAACGTAAAAGCTAGCCCTTTAATTCCATTCTTCATTCTTTATTAAGAATGATCAAATCCTCCCCAAGTAGGATTCGAACCTACGACCAGTCAGTTATCAGCCGACGCTCTACTACTACACTGACTACTGAGGACAACGGGAGATTCGACCTCATAGAGTTCAACCCCCGTTTCTCAACCCATTAACATATGAGTCCGACGCTTCCTTCGTAACTCCCTCACTTCATTTCGTAGTGGCCTCCGTTCCATGCCTCATTTCATAGGACCCTCAAAGTGCTCTATATTTCAATTATATTCCATCTATATCCCATTCCATTCATTTAATATCCCTTTGGTGTCATTGACCTAAGAATTTCATTTATAGTCTATCCGTTTCTATATATGGAAAGTTAATAATAGCATATCATAATCAAGAACTTGTAATAAGAAAAGAAGAAGGGGGTTTGTGGATTATTTTTAAATCTTTTCTACTGGGTAATTTATTATACTTATGCATGAAGATAATAAATTCTGCGGTCGTTTTGGTCGCTCTCTATTATGGATTTCTGACCACAGTCCCATAGCCCTCTTAATCTCCTTCCTTCTTCGAGCTCGGGTTATGGAAGAAGGAACCGAGAAGGAGGTATCATCAGCAACAACTGGTTTTATACGGACAGCTCATAATGTTCATTATCGATCTATTCTGCTCCGCCTGCATCTAGCATTGGTAGACTCATACAATAACTTTCCATAGTTTCTACCCTTCTTTTGTTCATTTTTTCTTCTGGAACAATCACAAAAACTTTTTTGATTAGGGGGTCTACTACCAGAAATTCAATGCGTAATCTCAGCATTCAATGTGTATTTCTTGAAAATCTCAATTTTTCCAATATTCAACATTTCATTTTACAAGTTCAACGTAGACACAGATTAGTCCACATTTATATGTTTCGCTGCCAAAACAACAGAAGGTTATTTGTAACAAGTAGTTTTATTGGTTGGGTAATTGGTTACATTTTCTCATGAAATGGGTTGGATTGGTATTATTCTGGATACGCGTCAAATCAGTCTATTCGATCTAAATCTAATAGGTAACCTGCCTAAATCTAATAGGTACCTTGTGTCAGATTGGAGAACTTCTACTGGCATCAATTTTTTTTTTTGTTTTTTTTTTTTTTTAGTATTCTCTATTTACACCTGTGCTACTATTTAGGCAGAATGCCGTCGCCTATTGTCACTAAGAAACTGAAAGAAACCTCAGAAAATTCGAAAAGTCAGAAAAGTCGAAAAGGAAGAAAGGGGAGAAAGTGAGTAAGAAGCGATGTAGAAAGTGAGAAGAAAGCGATGTAGAAAGGGCGGAAGAAAGCGAGTAGAAACAAGCTCGAAAGGAAGGATACTAAACAGGAACCAGAGGGATCCACCGAAAAAGAACCCCTTCCCTTTATTCGACGAAAAGGAGGATCCTACAAAAGATGAAACGGAGAGAATCCTGACTGGAAAGGCAAAACAAGCATGAATTCCATTTCACTTTAAAGACACATGCGATAAAGATAGCCCAGTTTACGAAGATTCTTATCTTGATACACCTATCAATATAATGGGAATTGGGATGGGAAGACTTGACTAGAAAAATGAAAGACTTTTTCCTCTGCTTTGCTTTTGAAAAACTATTGTAACTTTTTTTAGATTAGAATGCGGTGGATCGTCCATTGCGATATATAAAAAATTAATCGATTTAAAATAGTGTACAAAATGAAATTGTCACACTATTTTTTTTATACGTGTTCAGTGATTGGAACCACATAATATCTTTTACGCATATCCGCCATAGTTTATCAACTTTTCGGAAATGATAGGACGCAAATGTCCCTTGTACATGACAGAAAATTTCCCCTGAAGCAACCTAATGATTCATTGTTTTTCTACCAATGATCAAAAAAAATACAACTTGAGCATGATGATAAGTCTATACAAACTCTGAAGATAGAAGAATAAAGAGAAGAAGGATATCTCTTGCTCTAATATACTTGAAAAAAGGACCATATTATGCAACGATGAGAATGAGCAGATACTTGCCAAAGCGTATAGCCTTTTTTGAACGGACCGTATCGTGGGGAACAATAAAAAATTCTATTCCTACATCATGATGATTTAATTACTTCCACAAATGATTTTTACTTCTACCAATGATTTATTACTTCTACATAAGAGAAGATGTGATTCCATGACACGTTTTGATAAATAAGATCATGGGCTCTTTCCTATTTTCTAAAAAATTCTCCGCGAATTTGAACATGAAAGAATCCGCTGATGATAAAATCATCATTTAATTATTTGTTAATTTCTTACGTCAATCGATGATCGTCTTTTATTTTTATTGGAATAATAAAGAAGAATTATTCAGACGTAAAGCCAATCCTTGAGAATTGTATTCGACAAATTCCACATTCCAAATGAGCAACAACAAACTGAAAAAAATCCATTGAATAGAAGAAAGCAGTAAAAAGGTTCTCGACGGTCATACAAATTGACCGATTAATTAGAAGGACTGGATCAAGAAATGGGAAGAACAGAAGGAAGATTATGAAATTAGTTTCAAGAAAAGCGAAACGGGTGGTGTCTATACTGATAAATCCGTATCCGGATAACCTACTGATAATATTTGACCAGCGAGCAGAAGAGGTGGCTTTGATACGTTATTCGCAACAACCAGATTTTAATCGGGGTATAAAATCCAAGATCCTGCGTGCTCAAAGACTAAAACTTGATTTGGGAAATTTTCAAACAAATGTTCATTTCCCCTCTTTTTTGGACGAATGCAAAGTCCTTTTTTTTTTTCTTTTTTATAGATCTTTTTTTTTTTCTTTTTTGATAATAGAGAAGCGAATAAGTAATCTTTATTTTTAAGGAATTCCGTGGGGGGAAACCCAGAATCCGAACTTCCGACTTTGAGGGGAAGAGGAAGAGACAGAACACTGGGAAAAAAAAGCGAGGAGAAAAAAAAAAAGAGGAAGGATACGGAATAACAATATCATAAATTTTGGGATATGCATTATATTGCTCAGCAATAGAGGTTTGATGCTGATACCCCAATCTTTTTTTAGAAAAACATTGTATTGCCCTCATTGATAATAGCAAAAATATTGGACTAATGTTATTATTCCAATTCCCCCGTGGTATGAGGATTTGAAAGGACGGGAATAGAGAAATACATGTTCAATGCCACCTATAATGGTGTTCCCTGTCAAACAGAATTTCCACAGATTGGTTACCACGATGGTATTCAGATAAGATTTTATTTCCTTTTTCGTATTAAAACCTTGGCGAAGATCTAAAATACGATCTCATCATGGAAGATCCACTGAAAAAAAAAGTAAAAAAAAAATTTTAGTGTTTAACACGTTTGGGGGCCTGAAACGACGCCCTTTTGGTTCTCCCCGAAACCAACCTCTTTTTTTGAACCCATATATAGGAACTCAAAAAATAATGTAGAAACGTCAAAAGAACTCTCTAAAAGTTTCACAAGAAAAAACAAGATGGGTCCTCACAATAGTTCTGTTTGTCTAAAACGAGTTCTAAAACGGTTTCTAAAACGAATAGTTCTAGTTCTAAAACGAATCGTTCCTAGTTCTAAAACGAACGTTCTAGTTCTAAAACGAATATGAAGAAACTTGCAAAAGTGAACCAAATTGTCTTTATTTGATTCTGAGAAGGGAAAAGTACTGAACCATGAAATGCAAAAGCTTCACAAAAAAATATCATTATTCCGAATCGACATTCAAATTCGATCTATGAATTTGTACAAAATTATTTACTCAAGAAAAAAATGAAAGAATCTTGCTGATAAGACATCACCAATAAGGAATCAAATAGAAGGAATCACAAAAAAGACAAGAAGAAAATAGTTTCCAGCCTATCATGAAAAGACCGTAATTACAAAAACATTTTGGGCAGATACTTTCAAAGAAAAATACCGATTATTACGCAAATCACATTATTTATGAAATCTTCATTGAAAAAATAATACTAGATATCTTGCATGTCGGTTCCATTTCTAAGGTTATGCACAACCTTTTAAAAAACAATTATCAATGATCCATTTACAACGATGAAAGAATCAAGAAAATTGATGAAACAGATCAAGATACACTGACCTACTTTATTTCGACTATAACAAAGTCCTTTTCTAATCCTAATATTATAAATTTTTAAACCTTATCACGAACGTCTTCTTCCCTTGTCCCAAGCATATGTTTTTCCAAATTGTCACAAACCCAATTATTTAACAACCATCACCTGAGAATCTGTAACTTCAATATCACGATCACGGGACCTATCCTTTTCTTAAAGACAAGATAAAGTATTATTGTATGACACGAGGAATATTTGATTCCAATCAAGGCATAAGAAAATTATAAGTGCGGGAATTACAATAAATGGAAAAACTGGTTAAAGGGTCATTATCAATATAATTTTTCTCGGAGCAAATGGTCTCGATTAGTACCGAAAAAATGGCGAAATAGAGTCAATCAACGTTGTACTATTCAAATAAGAATCAATGAAATTGTATTCATATAAAAAAGAAAAAGACCGATTAATTCATTACATGAATGAAAATTTTTATGCAGTGGATTTATCGACGAGTCGAAAAGAAAAATTAAAAAAACACTACAGATATGATCTTTTATCACATGAATATATAAATTATGGGGATAGTAAGGACTCATACACACTGAAACCCGAATCGTTTATGTATTGCTAATATGACTATTGATGGTTACCTACCAAAAAGAGATTTTGTATTGATACCCATAAAAATCTGGATAGAAAATATTTGGATTATAGAATTCTTCATTTTTGCCTTAGAAACAATAGTGATATTGAGAACAATAGTGATATTGAGAACAATAGTGATATTGAGAACAATAGTGATATTGAGGAACTGGACCGATATGTATATCGGTACCGAAATTTATAAAAATACTAAGACTAAGACTCATCAAAAAAAATTTTTTGATTGGATGGGAATGAATCGAAATTATTCTACCATATCAAATCTAGAACCTTGGTTCTTCCCAGAATTGTGTTACCTTTTGATGCTATAAGATTAAACCGTGGATCATACCAATCAATTACTTCTTTCTAATCGGTTATTATGTAAAATTGATATGAGTCAAAATCAAATGAAATGGCTATTAGTCAAAATCAAATGAAAAATATTAATCAAGAATCACAATCAAAAAAATAATTAGTCCAAAGCAAAATGCAAAAAAGATTATTCAAAATCAAAATCAAAAAATATTATCCAAAATCAAAACAATAGTTAGTCAAATCACAATCCAAAAAAATTAGTCAAAATCAAAAACATTTAGTCAAAATCAAAATCAAAAAAATTAGTCAAAATCAAAAAATATAGTCAAAATCAAAATGCAACAAAATATTAGTCAAAATCAAAAAAAATTAGTCAAAATCAAATGAAAAAAATATAGTCAAAATCCAATGAAAAAAATATTAGTCAAAACAAAACTCAAAGCTTCTTCAAATAGAATTTCAAAATTCACCCCAGAAAAAAGAAGTGTCATCAACTCTTGTTCAATCCACCAAAAACAAACCAAAAGGAATTCCTGAAGAGATTGCCGAGATCAAACCTTAAAAAGGTAAAAAAAAAAAAAATCAGACAATCCGGAAGGGAACTAGATTTGTTTTCCTGAAAACATTTTTTATTTTTCAATTACAGATGGGATACCCCTTGAACCAAAAATTTTTATATGTTATGATATTTTTCCTCCTACTTAGATTGATAAATCCAAGGAAATTACTATTCCTCGAGTCAAAGAGGAAGATACTCTGGATGTAATGCCTGATTTCAGAAAGATCAAGCATCATTACAGAATTAATAAAAAGGAATATTAAATTATCGAACCAATCGTCCTCTCTTTAAGAAGGGAGGAAAATTCATTTATATCAAACACACCATAAGTAATTTCATTGGTCGCAAATAGAGTACACCCCAATTAATGAGCAAATACAAAAGAAAAGATTGTTTTGAGAAGAATTTTAAAAAATCCCTGGACGACCATGGCAATATATTTTGTGAAGGGGATCAAGATCATATAATTTTCTATTGTATCCTGAAAATATTCGATATCCTAACGTCGTAGAGAATTTGAGAATTCTAATTTGTTCACTCTCATAATCGGGATATTTGAATAGAACTCCGTATTTTTGCACGAAAACAACAGAAGAAACTCGAACAATTTTTGAATGAGGACCAACGTCTTAATACGGATTACATAATAATTAAATGCAAATTGTTTCTTTGGCCCAATTACGATTAGAAGATGTAGCTGTATGAATCGCTTTGGTTTTGAATCTCACTATGGTGTCCGTTCATATGTCACGGATCTATGTATCCACGATTCAGAGTTATTTACTAGTAAATTTCCTATATATCACTGCCGTTTTTCAGTAAATAAAAACCGAAAGTGTACCTATGGTGTGTTACGTTCTGTACATTATACGTATTTACTTTGTGTACATTTCAATTGAAATCTAGAAAGAAATCTACGAATCTTTATTAGTGCAAAGAAATATTCTCTGCGTAAATGCAGAAATATATTATCCTTTTCTAATATGTACCTTTTCTTTTTTTCTATCTAAATCCAAATGAAAATTTGATTAGATTAGAAAAGGATCAATCGCATTTTGCGTGTACTAATTCAAAAAAATTGACAATATAATAATTATTATTTTAATTTTTCCTGATCGTACATCCATGGCATGGCAAAGACAGAAAGAAAGATAAAAAAAGTTTTATGTTCAAAAATTCAGTCTTTCACTTTCTTCCACACGAGAAAAAAAGAAACAGGTTTCTGTTGAATTTAGTATTAATTTCACCAATAAGGACGAGACTTACTTCCATTGGATTGAACCAAAGATATTTTTTTATCCCAAAGAGTCTACAAAAAATTCTGAGAAAACGGACCTCAACGTCTGCTGGCTTATGTCAAAGAAAAATAGAGCGCGTTAAGACATAACATTAATTGACCAGGGGTTGGCTATTCGGGTAGCCAAAATCGTTAATTAATCGTTGGAAATTAGTATATATTTATTAGATTTTTTTATTTTGATGAACCTCGGCTACTTTTTTGAGGAATTCCATGAATAATGACTTAAGGAAGAAAAGATATGACTGTACCGGCTCCAAAAAAGATTTCATGTATTAATATGGGTCCTCACCACCCATCATGCAGGTGTTTCTTCGCCTGATCGTTACTCTCGATGTGAGAATGTTTATTGCCTGTTAACCCATATTGGTCTCTTTACACAGAGGGATGGAAAAAATAGCGGAAACCTAACCATTAACAATAGCTGCCTTATGTACAGTTGGGATATAGCTACTATGTTCACAGAGGCAATAACGTAAATCACCATAACAACTGGAAAATTTCAAGTACCTCAAGGGCTAGAATCAGATTAATTATGCTTGAGCTGAGCCGTATAGCTTCTCATTTTTATGGCTTGGGCATTTTATGGCGGATCGGCGCGCAGACTCCCCTTTTTCTATATTTGCTAGAGAGAGAATTGATATCGATTTTCTTCGAAGCCGCCACAGTTATGCGATGATGCATAATTTGTTCCGCATCGGAGGAGTAGCTGCCGAGCTACCTTAGGCTGGATAGAATAAATGGTTGGATTTTTGCGATGGTTTTTAACAGAATTGTTTATATCAAACTCATTAGCGAAATCCAATTTTTTTTGGATCGATCGAAGGAGTGGGCATTATTGGTGTAAGGAAGCATAAATTGGGTTTATCAGGACCGAGTTACGAGCTTCACTGGAACACATGGGTCTTCGTAAAATTGATAATTATGAGTGTTACAATGAATTCGTTGGGAAGTCCAAGGCAAAAAGAGGAGATCGTTATCTCGTTTTATACGATCGGTTAAAATGAGGGGAATTAAAAAATAATTCAACAGGCCTGAGGAATTCCTGGAGACCCTATGCGAATTTAGAAGTCCCCGACGCTTTGATTAGATCAAAAAATTCCGAATGGAATGATTTTTGAATAATAGATTTATAGTAAAAACCTCACCCCCCATTTTTGAATTGTCCGAAACAAGAACTTTACGTGAGAGTAGAACCCCAAAGGGAATAGGAAATTTATTTGATAGGAGATAATATTGTTTTCCTTGGAGATGGAAATCCGTCACCCGGCTTCATAATTTGCAAATTCTTCCTCAGCTAGTTAAAGAATGAAATTGCTGTAATCATTACGATTACTAGGTAGTATCGGATATCAGTATGGGAGATTTGTCGTTTGAAATACATTGATACGACAGAATACAACTACAATTCTTGTTTCGAGATCGCATCCTTAAAAGAATTATAGGACTCATATGTACTTTGTACCCTTTGACCCTTATATTGGGAATTCACTAGGGGTACTAGTATTGTGTGGTTAGAAAGAGAAATATCGCCAGCGATACAACCCGTTTGTGCCTGAATATTCCGGCCCCTTGGGAATTCTTCAAGCCTAGCAGATTTAACTAACTACTTTTACAGAAGACCTTTCTCCATCTAGAGGAGATGTCGGTTGTTTGTAGTGGCCCGTCTATCTGGTCATATCAATCTACTAAGTTATTTAGTAATTCCCTTTTTGGGTATCGCCTCATTACCGATCTCAGTATAGGTGTTTTTTTTAATGGTCGCCATTTCAAGTTTGCCCTTTGGGCTTCTTATTCAGGATACGGCTCGAATCTAAATATTCCTTTTCAGGTGGTCTACGAGCTGCTGCTCACTCTATTAGTTTATGAATACCATTAACTCTATTTGGTTTATTATCAATATCTCTACGTGTGATTCGTTGAACATGAACTTTATACTTCTTTCCTAGAAGTAAGGAAGAATGAATGTAATGTCTTGAATATGTATTTTATTTTTATTCATCATTCGGGTCAATGAGTTAAACCAGAATAGTTTGAATGAACCAAAACAACTTGAAGTTGCAGTAAGAAGATAAAATCTGACCTTCATATTTACAAGAATACGTTGAAGTAACATATCAGTGTAACTGTTTACCCCAAGATTAAGATTCCGTTCATTATTCATCATATCTTGAGCGGGTTGTAAAGATCAACTGTATGAGTTTTCATTACTGTCTTTTATTTATGACCATGCCCGTATATCCAATCAAATCGTGGACGGGTAGGAACCCAAAGTGCACAAAGGATTTAGTAATCGAGGATTAATTACGGTATAAAAAAGAAATTATTTCTACTAAAAAAAAAAAAAAAAAAAATTATAAAAAAAATAAAAACTGAAATAATATGATGCCTAAACTATAAATAATAGATAAGAAGATATTCCGTCCACCTCCCATAGATTGTTCCTTCCTTCCCCCATAAAAACTTTCAATGTCAAACCCCATTTGTAATTTTCCTCAATTAAATATCTATAAAAAACTGATTAGTTCGGTTAATCCCCGTATACCCATGTAAAACCTAGATAAAAAAAATGTCTATGTAACCCCGATTATATGACCAATTGTATAGTCCCATGTTTTGATTTGGTCCAGATAATTCTTTTAGGACAACCTTTACAATGATTGAAACTTTCCAAATTCCGTAAAACTGAATAATCAGACCCATTCAGAGCTATGCTATGATAGTCCTAAATAAGCAACTTTACTGAAAAAATTGCATTTGTAAACAATTCATACCAGTCCAGGCAGAATTACTCGAATTTGGATGTAAGGTTTGTGGAGTGAGTTAACCATTTGGATAATATATCCAATCTATTACTTCCTTGAATCAACATGTTCCTATGATCCAACAAACAATTATATAAAGACCAATATACGCAGAGAAGCATAGTCTTTTCCACTTCGCGAGGGTACATGTAAGTGTACTTTTTTTCGCAAGAATTATTAAGTATGGGGTCGTATGCATTTTTTTTTAGATTATTACAAATTTTACATACCTTTGAAAAAAAGAAGACCTTATTATTCAGTGGTGATAAGGGTATTGTCTATTGGACTGCTTGTGGTACCTCCTTTCCCCATATAGATAGTGAATAGACAACTATTTTTTGTGCACTGTAATCTTGACAATGAACTCGCAAATGTCCATCAAAGGTAATAAATACAACCCGAAACATATAAAATGCCAGTCTCCTGCTTGAAACAAGCTATTATGCGAAAATTGGTGATACAACCAACTATCATTACGAATTTCATCTTTGTGAGACCAAAAACAATCAAGGAGGTGGAATACGACGCCAAATAGAAAGTGTACCTAATACAAAGTAGTTCTTGTAATTGGAGACATATCTTCTTAAACCACCCTAAAGAGCATTATTCTGACTTTTTCTGGCGAATATCCGACATCAGGTTCCTTAATGGAATAATAATCCGATCCAAAAACATAAAGCGTTAGATAATGCATGAGTGCTCAAATGGAATAAAGCGCTCGATAAGAACCTATCCCTAGAGCTAACATAGTATAAACCCAATTGAGAACATTGTAATTGCTAAACTTCTTTTTCTACTCTTGAGCAAGAGCCAAGTATCTCCTAAGTATTACTTTTATTACACCTATTAAGATATGCATTCATTACGTATGTATAGCTAGAACATAGGAAGAAGTCGAGCTACAATAAAAATTCCTGCTGACTACCCATCGTAGCAGCGTGTATAAGAGCCGAGATGGGAAGTGGTCCTTCCTGTGCAATCGGGTAACCAACGTTAAGGGGGAATTTGCTGATTTAGCAACTGCACTCACTGATCTAAAGGGCACCAAAGAGTCAATAAAGAACGGCCCCCATTATTATGGATCACGTTTAGTTTTTATATTCGAACAAATCCCGAAATTCTAACCTACCTGTATCCATAAAACCTAAAATTCCCTAATAATAAACCAACAAATCCCCTACACGATTAGTTACAAAAGCTTTTTTGACAACACCTGCTCAGTCGTCGTGTGAACCAAAATCCTTAATAAATAGTAACACATCCCACCAGTTCCCAAAAAAATATCATTGTAATCAATTTGGGAACTTGTAACTATTCCAACATGGAAGCATGAAAAAACTCATTAATCAAAAAATCTCAATGTCCTTATCGTGGAGACATATATTGTCACTAAAATAAAAACAAGATTCCAACATAAGTAATTAGTATGACATAATGAACTAGTGGTCGATCAAATATTCCGAACTCTACGGAAAAACTCATTATTGATTGTCCAAGTACCATCTATAATTGATTAGATGGAACTTCCATGTATTTGTTGAATAGATAAATTGGCTAAAACCCCAGAACTATACTTAACAGTAAAACCTAGTAAAGCCCATATACGACAATATTTTTTGTTGCTTGTCGAATCAGTAGAAGGTCCAAATCCTTTCACAGTACCTTGAATTGGAAGAACAGTTATTATCCATGCATTTGATATGTAATGTTCTCATAAGAAAACAAAATGAAAATCTTTAAAATCTTCTACTATTCTAGTCATCTTAGTATAATATTCGATCTGGTAATTTATCGCCATCTTATATAGTATATAGAAATTAGTATAATAATAAAAAAGATTATCTCAAAGGAGTACTTGATTCTAGCTATATAACTATTGTCCTATTTAATTAAATAAAGGACTATTTATCCTATTTGTTCATGTTTTTTATAGATTCCCTAACTCCCCTTTAACTCCTTCTGAAACTTGATGATTGGATTCCATACAAAAGTAAAACTTAGGTTTTGAATTGATTCCACTACAATAAGGAAAACTTAGTGTTTTGGCTGGTTTCCCAATACAATAAGGAAAACTTATGTTCATCGGAAGATACTCCTTATCGTATAGAACTTGAAATAGATGACTGAGGTTTTTCTTTATTGGGGTAATGAAATATCTTGTTTAAACAGATTACTACTATTTGAATTGGTATTTGAATGGACAAACATAGCACTCTGCGCATTATCACTTAATAGCACAACCTCTTTTTCCAAAAAAAATGTCCTTTCCTTGCTTCTACTTGTATTTTTTATCCCTAGTGTTTTGTTGTATATGTGATATGTGATTGCATACATATGCCGTAAATTAATACATATATTATGATGTTTGTTTTTGGTTTTAAATATAATTACTGTTTTAATATATGTTAAAATAAAATTATATTTTTTTAATAGGTTTTAAATATATTTGACAATGCTTGTTTAAAAAGACTATTCTACATGGAATGTATAGAGTAATGACTAAAAGAACATCCATTTTGAACAACACAATACATGTCGTGGCACATACAACGGATCAAACGGTAACCCTTTTTTTGATGGCATCCCCAAAAGCGTACTTCTATTGTCAAAAAACTTATGCGTAAAAATATTTGGAAAAAAAAGGATTTTAAAGCTGCAGTAAAGGCTTTTTCCTTAGCTAAATGGTTTCCACCGGACTTCAAAAAGTTTTTTTTGTGCCAGACAAATAATAAAGTCTTATAATCGAAGTGACATAGCTCGCAGAACTTCGAATTTTTTAAGATGAACGTCTCACATTAATTAATGTTTTAACCTCTTCAATATCAATATTAGGTAGAAAAGCTGTTGGAGTATGTAATGTGGTATGGAATAAAGGTATGTAGATCGAATCTGAAATTTGTTTTCTATCTACTTTCACAATCGAAAAATAGTTTTTCTATTGTGAAAGTAGAGTCCGGGGATTACGATCGAACTGAAAATTCTTTGTTTCTTATATGCCTAACAAAACCCAATTTTGTTTGGTAAATCTTACATTATAATATAATGAGATGATTAATACTCTAATGGTACTAATGAATGATACTAATGTTTCGAAATCGTAGAAAATTTCAAATTCCTTTGATTTAGAGTGATGAAATTGTTATACATAATGAAATTTTAATCCTGGTTTTTTAATTTTCTTCATTGAAAAAAAAATCTGTTTTCATTTTGTTTGAATCTATGAACTAAAATCTGATAATAAAAACGATAAAAAATAGAAAAGGAACATTCTTATTCTATACTCAAACCCGACGACAACAAAACTATTGAGTTCTAAAGCTGTTTTGGAAGACTTAGTTTCGAGTACGCGAAAGTTTATGATTTAAAACTAAACTTACAATGATCCCACTAAATAGTATTTTGTTTTGATATCGCTTCACTAGGATTAATAGAATTAAAATAGGAATTAAAGTATCTTTATTTATCGATCTAATTTTACTAAACTATATTGACATCCTTGATTCTCGACGATTCACTGAATTGCTATTATTATTTCAAGTAAGCCGCCATTGTGAAATTGGTAACACGCTGCTTTAGGCAATCAGTGCAGAGCACTCTTTTTCGATTCCTAGTTGGCGGCATCCTATACATCCAAAAGATCCTCTAAAAGAGACACATGACGGAATCCTTATAATTATTCAATTCTCGATTCATTTCCTCAATGGGACCCCCCCTTATGATATTTACAACTTTAGACCTATATTAACTCAATCGCGTTTTTCGATAATTTTCAATTGTGATTACGGATTCCTTTACTTATCTTATGAGTCCGCGCCATTCGGTAGGATTGCTTGTTCTTGGAAAAGGGAATTATAGCCACTTTTTTCTCTAAAACGAGGATTATAGTGTTCGCGTTGGGTTTCTCAGGACATTTTCCATTAAGTATTTATACGAGTCCTTACTCTTCCTTTCGTGTAGTTTCTCTCCATTATTCAATGATGCCAAGATGGGAAACATAAAAATGTCTAAGAAGCACAATAACCGCGACAAAGTACCTTTTTTACCCAAGGCTTTGCCACGTCGGTTTTTTTTTAACTGAAATGCATCAATCCGCATATTATACCTGCTCTACAATCTCAGTTGTTAATGATGCCTAATTATGATGTTATTAAGCTAATGCAGCTCTTTTATGCGTCATTATTATCAGTCTCTCTCTGTCCATTCCAGTTTAAAAAACAATCGATTTTTTTGTAAGGAATAATTTCTAATTACCATTTTTTCTTTGGTGAATTCAATATTTAATGAAAAAAGAATGTTTTAAAAACACGTCTGTTCTTTCATTTCGAATTATTATAAATAATCACTTGACTCCACGTTTGGATTATTGGAGTTTCCGTGTCTTAGTTTAGGTTGTACCGTTTTAACCCATAGGCATTCTTTGTGAGCAGTATGGGCTAATGATGCATGGGGGATTATTGACTTTGGACCCCAAAGACACGTGGCTTTTATTACTTGGACCATATTCGCGTTGTTATTTACATACATACTAGAATACTATTCGCAGTAGAACAATCAAAGTTTGAACAAGTACGAATTCGGCCCTTGTGGCTTCTATAGGATTTCTTAGAATTTTGGATATGTTATTTTGGAATCAATCAATTGGAAAGTCTACAAGTTATGGTGCATTCACATTACATCGACTTGAATAACTACACAGATAATAATTGAATAAACTACATAAAGAATACATAAGAACAATCATCCCTAATATAAATAAAGCCTTCTGTTTGTGCGAGTTTTTGAAACCGTCTTTTTTTTTTTGAAATCTTCTATTCCAACGGTTCTCAAAACCTAAAAATTGCATCTCATTACAATTCTAATTCACTGTTGTTCTTTTGCTTGTACCACGTCACGATTTAGAAAATCTCAACATCAAAGACACAAATTCGATTTCCGTATTATTAATGAAAGACTATCGATGAAAGTTAATTAGATAGGATAGCTTGCCAAACCCCTGCAACTGATAGCGAGAGAACGAAATCCGGATAATACCAATAACCTATTCGGTAAAAGTACAGATTTAAAACAAATAGTTCCTCGTGGTCCATAATCCGCAAATTAGAGTTGGAACATTGAATAAGCTTGTATCCCTGAACATCTGACGTAACATAGATAATAATAAATAGGAGTTATATATTCCAATTGCCATTACAAAAGTATTAAGCAATTTTGGGCTTCAAAGGTATTTTGGACTATTATTTCCAAATACTAATAATTCCGCAACAACCACCATCCCTGTCAATCAGAGAGCCCATCAAAAACACTGAACATGGTAAAATAGTTTTGGCATTGGGATCGTATCCCCCCCATTTCGTCGAGATAAACAAGACCGTATCCTATCACAACTCACAACGCCTGGTCTGCCAAAAAAAAGCGCATCACCAATAATCGCATGAGAGAGTATTTGTAAAAATGGTCACCATTTGTTGAGCTCCCCATTCCGGTTCTAGAACCAAATTCCTATCATTGAAACCATGTGAGATACAAATGGCATTCTTTTTTTTAAATTCCGTTGACACGAGAGAGGTTGAAGCTGCATAGAGATTTGAATCGTTCCCACTATTTACCAACAGGGAGAAAATATAGAATTAGCGTGGGGTATAATTCCATGGTGATCCGAATATTCCATAGGCGCCCATTTTAATAATCTTCCATCTAGAAGCATACATGTACGTAAATGTGCTTCTCCATTGTATCTGTAACCACGTATGTAGGGTCATATCGGCGTTTGACGCATAACATAAGAAGCCAAATATAATATTATTTCCAATGCCACAGGATATGATTTATGTAGTTATTTTGAAAAATCTAATGTGGGTTCATATGTCCTCTAAACCCATACTAGAACTCCTATAAGAGAAAATGGAGCCCCCGCAGTGTACAAAATAAACTTTGTGGCCGATTAGAGACGTTTCTTTCCCCCCACATGATAAGAAAGAACCTGAATTAATTCTAACTCCCACAGCATGAAAGAAAAGTAAACGGTCTCTAAAGAAATCTCCTATCGACGCTGTCATTGCTACATGAGAAAATAGAACATCCCCGCGAATTTCGAGTACCTGGCCCATGGGCCGCAGAAGGTATCTAAAGTAGTGATAAATCCTGGTTCAGTAAATAGTTCCTATGGAAAGCCCATCGATTCCCAGTTTCCAGTGACCATCACAAATATCTAGCCATTTTAAATCGCCTCCAATTGGGTTAATGATCGTCCAATTGGAAATGATAACAGAAACAAGGTCCGTTAAAGGACTCACGAGCATATACATAAGCTACCATCTAACATCTTATTTCCTTTGTGAGGAAGAAAGAAAATGGAAGACCACGGCTCGGCAAACAAGCAAGTATTTTATACCCACGGAAAATACTCGTTATAAGACCATACGTTTTTGACCAGAAAACCCGTGCTCGGAAATAGGAATCTCTATTTTCTCGATACGGGCTTTTTTGTCGGTAAAGAGGAATCATTGATTCAAGTGGATTTTTTTGTAACGTATCAATAACCTATACCCATGCTGCCGAGTGGGGGGTTTCATATGATAAATAACCCGGCACTCAAAAATCCCGTTGGACAGGCGATTCACATCTCTTCAACAACCCACACAGTCCTCGTTCTGGTGCGGAACATTTGCTTAGCTTTACATCCGTCCAAGGTATCATTTCCAATACCTCTGTGGGCACAGGCTCGTCCACATTGAGTACACCCTATATGTCTCATAAATTTTTTCTGATGTGACATTGGATTATAAATTCCAGGTTTGAACACCAAAATTTCAATCTGTAGAAAATTTAGTATTTATATTATAGACACCAGACGAAGCAGTGGTTTTTATTAAAATTTAAGAATCAATATATTTCTAAATCTGTCTGAGAAAAAGCCAAGAGACGTTGATTTCCGTTTCAAAAATCATGATCATCGAGCCACATGTTAAATAAAATTGGCCGACCAAACAAATTGATCATCATTCAAATCAATATTTCATATTCTATTTGAATATGAATATATAAAAATAAACTAAAATTTCATATTTGAAAATATGAATATAAAAAAAAAACTAAATTAGTAAGTTAATTTCTTTTCGTAATATGAGTACATATTATTATTTGACTAATATTCTTTTTATATTTTTTTTATATATTTAGAATATTATACGTATATTATTTATTAAATATTTAATTTATACATATATTATATTATTAGATAATAACATAACAGTATATGATTCTATATACATTAAATACAATATACATTAAAAATACTTAAACATTAAGTACAATACATAAAATTTAAATACGATTACAATTTGAAATACATTAAATTAAATACATTAACTAAATACATAACCCATAAAAACTAATAAAAAAATATAATACCAATACAATTAAGAATATAATTATTTTCCATTAATGGAATATGAAAGTGAAATAATAAAACCCGAATAGAAAAATTTCCATTTAATTTTTATTTTCTTATGCTTTTCATGTTGTGCGGTTCTTGTTTTAGGATCATTATAACTGAGTTATTCAATATATGATCAGTACTTACTAATATTCAACAATTCGATTGATGGATACGGTTATTTTCTGTTGCGAGAATCGCGAAACATAGCTAACCAATAGCTGTTCGCAGCTGCAACACTATCTAAGATTGAGAAAAATGTTTCTTTTAAATGGGCGCTATCAAATAATATCAGAAAATGTTACAAGATTAATATTACCGATTTAGTATCGCTCAAGCACATAAGTCTCTAACCATGGTTCGACTTGTGATCAATCCATAGAGAAACCGATAGAAACGACCTAAACACTCAAAAAAAGTACATGCTACGAACATCATTGACTACTCTTGAATCTCGTTCATTTCAATATGACAATCAATCGATTCGATTTTTTATTTATTTAGACTTCTCATTCTAAAAACTTTGTAATTCTTTTCAACTTCTAAGTATTTTTATGGCGATCCTATAATTGCACCTATCAAGGAAACTAAACGAAATTTAGAACATTATCAAGAGGAGATAAAATCTGTCGATAAATGATCCAATTTGTTGAACGTTCCCTTAATTAGGGGTCCTGTTCTATCATCTTGTTTGGCTTTGTAGTCAACAAAAAATTAATTCCGTACCATGACGTATCTGTTTATAGTAGTATTAGTGAAAAGAATACTTGTCCAAACCGTGAAGTGACTCCATCTCCAATGGTCCAAAAATACAATCATTGGAATTTCTGACCATTCATGAACATTACCGCAAATTATTTAGACATTTACGGCTCCCGACATAAATAAGTCCTGGCGGCAGCTACAAAAAAGATTCGATGGAATGTAGAATAAGGATATACAAACAAGAACCAATCCCCGAAAAAGCGAATAAATCGGATTGGTAAAGTAATACTACCCCCGACCCCTAGATAAGACTGACCCAGAAAGTGGCTACAAGAATATCTGTTTGGTCCCGTACATCATTATGTTATATGTAAAAAAAAAAAAATATAAGTCCAAATCATGACCTGTACTACCCGTGGTCTCAGGAAAGGAAAAGGGTTACCCCATTTTTTCTTGTATATGATATGTTCCTCTTATATTGTATATGATATTTTTCCTATTGATTAAAGTCTTAATATGGATTAATTTTTATTAATTTTTTAATATATGGAGTATTCATCATTTTATATCTAGATTATATAGATCTTCTTTTATATATAGAATAATATTATTAATATATATTATTTTTATATATGAGAGATACTTAATTTTTTGTGCCAATCCTACTTCTTTTTATCCAAAAGAAAAAAGAGAATAAAAAAAGTAGTTGAAATTGTATTTTCGAATTCCCGTGATAAAATATATTATCAGTTTAAATCAAAGAGTGGTTCTCACCACTCTATAGTGTACTATTATTATTTGTGTTACTGACCAAATGATTTTTAATAATGATTTTGAGTACTGACCAACCAAAATCAAAAAGTTTTATCTTTTATATCAAAACAAAATCTTAGTAATCGGTAATCGTTTCTTGGGAATCAAGGTTTATCTTTATCTTTTTTGATTTGAGTCGAATTCATAACTGTTTGAATTGTGTATCTCCATTACTGACATTGGTAACCGACTCAAACAATTTGATTATATTCTTCGTTGACGATCATAAGTAAAAGCCATATTCTTCATTCAGGGATAGAACAGTTTGTTGGAAATCCTCGACACAGTTACCACAAAATATACAGACCCGCGAAATCAATCTTATTAAAGCAATTGTTTCGTTTCATATCTCTTCCAATCTCCAATCACAACAGTTCTATCTATTGGCATACACGACCATACATCGGCAAGCAATACATTTTATCAATTCAAGTTAATTCGACCCCGAAACGCTCTGTGTATTGATTTCTCATAAGATCTTGAATATTACAGGTAAAGCGGTTTGTGTGGGATAATGTATTATGAACGTTTACCTATATACCTTGCAGCTCGTATTGTTTGTTGACCAGAATTCCATGAAACCCAGTTCCATGGGAACATATTTTAGATATCCTAAATAAATGATGTTTCTTTCTCTTTTTAAAGAGGTTTGAAGTCTAGAATATCGTTATCGTATTCGTTATTTATAGTGAAAACAAGTTTGGAGAGGTTGCAATATAGATTAACCCAAAGAATCGGTAAAGACATTTCCATCCAAATTTAATAGCTGGTCCATTCTCATCCTAGGTAAAGTCCATCTTGTTGTGATAGAAATTACAAACAAAATACGCTTAACTACTGTAATAAAGATACCCACTTGTCCTTCCCAAAGACCTCCAGCTATTTTTTTTATTCCGAAACATCTCAGAATGGATAATGTACGGAATAGATAAATTCCACCCACCTAAGAAAGTAACCGTTACGAATAACCGAAGAATCTATGGCTTTAGGTAATAAGCAAGATAAAAATAAACCAATCTGATACCTGAATTTCGGTTTTGATAACCCTTCTACTAATTCCTCCTCCTCTTCTGGTAAATCAAAGGGCAATCTCTCAATTCAGCCTGAGAAGAATTATGAAAACTATAAATCTATGGTCTGACTCCATAGATTCGCCCCCCAAAGCCATATTGGACGGTGGCTTCACTATATCAAACTGTACTTGAACTGTTAGTATTATATCTAGAATAACATACTGTTTTCCCATCGCTATTCCAAACCGTACATGAACCTCGCTCAACGGCTCCTCATGGCCATACAATTAAATGTAAGGACCGGTTCGATATTCTGTCACCCCTTTTTTGGGGTAACGACGAATAAAGGGATATATCAGAAGTCCAAAATTAAACAATGGAATTCCGTTTGCTAGAATAAAAAAAGTGCTTCGAATTAATTCTCATCCCGTGATAATAAAAATGTATTTTTCTTTGTTCGTTAATACTCAGCCTTCAATAAAATACTCGGTATATCAATAAATCTAAAGATTTAAGCAATTAGGAATTGGTCCTTCATTGTGATAAAATTCCACCCATATGGATGCCAAAGAATAAATAAATAAAATAGATTTTTTTATTCATTCGATTATACATTCGATTATTACATTCATTTCTTTTGTTCCGTTCTTCTATCTCAGAAAGGGTACTTTGAAAAAATAAAAAAAAAAGATAAGGGATTATTCGTTCTGTATAGTCCATTTAATTTAATCAGGTGATAGGAGCATACTCTAGATCGGAATCGTAGGGAAGTACTGCTTGCTCATTTCTACCAACTTAAAGTCCCTATTTTGATTCGTTCTTTCATATTTTTTATTTTTTTTATAATTTTTTTTTTTTTTTTTATTGTAGACATATCTCTTTTTGTTTTATACCTTACATATCTCTATTACTAAGCCTTGTGCACGTTGGTGTTCCTACCGTCCACTGATTTTTGATTGATCTACGCATGTCATGAAATACAATACAGTAATGAAAACTCCATACAGTTGATCTTTACCCCGCTCAAGATATTATGACTATGAAAAATCTAAATCTTGGGGGGGTAAACATTTTACAACTGCTTATGTTTACTTCAACTTTATTCTTGTCTAGGAAATGAGATTTATCTCTTACTGCACACTTCTAAGTTGTTTTGTTTCACTCATATAACTATACTTCAGTAATATACTCTGAAAACCCGAATGATGAATACAAAATAAATACTATTCATTACGACTTCCCCTTCTTTCCTTTCTTCTAGGAAGAGTATAAAGTTCATGTCAACGAACACCCGTAGAGATATTGATACCACACATAGAGTTAATGGTATTTCATAACTACTAGCTTGATCAGCGCGCGTAGACCACCTGAAAAGGAATATTATTATTCGAATCCGTACCGACATAAAGCCTATGATAGGAGCACTACTTGAAATGGCGACCCCATAAAAAAACCCTATACTGATATCGTCCTAAAATTGAGGCGAACCCAAAGAATTACCTCAATAACTAGTATATTTGATATACCCTATAGACGGTCCATATAAACAAACGAACATCTCCTCGAGATGGACACGTCTTCTTTAAAAAGAGTTTAGTTCCTCTGCTAGAGCTTTAAGAATTCCCAATGGGCCGGCATATTCAGGCCCATACGTGTTGTATCGCTGCCATAATTTCTCTTTCTAACCACACAATTACAGTACCCTATTGGAATTCCCAATATAAGGGTCCAAATTGGGTACAAAGATCCTATGATCCATATACTGTCTTTTAAGGCTTCCGCATATGACAAGAATTGATAGTTTGTACGTTCTTCGATCAATTAGTCATGTCACGATCACCTCTCCCATATGATATCTATACTCCTCGTATCGTCATGCTATCAGCCAAGTTCATTCTTTTAACATGGAGGAGAAGTTGCAAATTTATGAAGCCGTTGACAATTTTCCATCCCAGGGAAAACAAATTATCTCCGATGCAAATAAATTTCCTAATTCCCCTTTTTGGGCTTCTACTCTCCGTAAAGGTTCCTTGTTTTCGAATTCAAAATGGGTGAAGTTTTTTACTAATAAATCTATATTCAAAATCATTCCATTCGGCATTTTTTGCTCTATCAAAGCGTCGGACTTTCTAAATTCCATAGGGTCCTCCAGAATTCCTTCTAGAGCACTGTTGCTTATTTTTATAATTCCCCATTTCACCGCTTCGTACTAAATAACTAGCTAACGAATCTCCTTCTTTTTGCCTTGGACTTCCCAATGAATTCATTGTAACACTCAAATTATCAATTTTACGATGGGTGGGGGGGGATATCCCATTGTGTTCCAGACGCTCGTACATCGTTCCTGATGAACCCCAATTTAGTGCTTCCTCTACACCAATGAATGCCCCCTCCTCGGACTCGCTCCAAAAAATGGGATTTCTTCGTACTGAGTTTTTGCTATTCAACAATTCCTGTTACAAAATAATCGCAAAATCCCAAACATTTTCTATCCAGCCATAAGGTGAGATCTTCAGCTACTTCCTCCGATGCGAAAGTAATTATCATCATTCGCATACCTTTGGCGGGGCTTCGAATAATCATATATCATTCTCTCTCTCTGAAAATATAGAAAAGGAGTCTGCGCGCCGAATCCCCATAAAGGCCCAAGCCATACAAATGAGAAGCTATACGGCTCAGCTCCAGCATAATTACTCTGATATAGCTAGCCCTTTTAGTCTGAACATTTCCTTTGTTCTGGTGTCATTTAACCGTTTTGCCGTCGTTGAACATATTATCTAAATAATCCCAACGTGTTACATAAGGCATATATTGTATAATTGTTTCTGGGTTTCCGCTATTTTTTCCATCCCTCTGTGTAAATAGCCCATATGGGTTCACAGTCATACATCTTCACCATCGAGATTAACATCAGTCGAAGAACACATGCATTGCTGGGTGGTGAGGACCCATATAACTATCTGACCCATTATTTTTTTGTAGCCGGTACAGTCATACTTTTCTTCCTTAATTCTTATTCATGATTCCTCAAAAAGTGGAGGTTCATCAAAATAAAAAATCTTATAACTCTATACTAATTCAAACGATTTAATTAACGAGTTTTTGGCTCCCGAATTCCACTGGTCAATTATTTCTTATAACGCGCTCTATTTTTCTTTTGACAATAGCCAGCGACTTGACGTGTTTCTCAGATTTTTTGTAGACCTCTTGTGATAAAAATCTCTTATTGTGCTCACACTGTGCAGTGAGTCGCTTCCGTAATCTTTTGTGAAACTTAATACTTGAAATTCAACAGAACCCTGTTTTCGTCCGTTTTCTTCTTGTTAAGAATTGAAAATGAATTGAATTTTTGACCATGAGAACTTTTTTAAATCTTTTTCTTTTCTTCTTTTCCATGCCATGGCTTTTTCCCGATCGAAAATAAATAATAATTATTTTTATTCCAATTTTTTTGAATCTATACACGCAAAAATTTAGATTTATCCGTTTTCTATCTAAATCAATTTTCCCTTGGGATTTGAAGAAATACAAGGATATAATTTAGAAAAGGATATATCTTCTGCCATTTCGAAGAGAAATGATTTCTTTGCACCTAAACAGATTCTGTAGATTTCTTTCTAGATTCATTGAATTGATACACACTAAATCCTTATCATGTACCAGAACGTAACACACCATATGCTACATCTTTCGGTTTTTTATTTACTGAACGGCATTGTTATAGGAAAATACATTAAATAATTCTAATCGTGTATACAGTAGCTTATCAAAACTTGACATACTGAAACTCCTACCATTATTGGGTATCCACCAATAGCGATTCATACAGCTAAAGCTTCTAATCGGTAATGGGCCAAGAAACAATTTGCATTTAATTATTTATTTAATCCGTAATTAAGCCGTTTGTCGCTCATTCAAAAATTGTTCAGAGTTTCTTATGTTTATTTTCGTTTGCAAAATACGGATTTCTATTCACATATCCCATTATGAAGAGTTGAAACACATTAAATTCTCAATTCCTCTACGCGTGCCTAGGAGATAGACATTTCAGGAACACAGAAATTATATGATCTTGATCCCCATTCACAAATATATGCCATGTCGTCCAGTGGAATTTTTTAATTCTTCTTATCAACATATTTTTTTATGTATTTTCATTATTGGTGTTACTCTTATCGACCAATGCAACTACTTATGGTTTTGATATATAATGATTTTCCATCCCTTCTTAAAGGATAGACGAATTGGTCGCTAATTATAATTCCCCTTTTATTAATTCTGTAAGAGCTTTATCTTTCTGATCAGCATTACATCCATTTATCTCTCCGTCTTTGGATCGAGTATATAGTATTTCCCTTGGATTTTATCATCTAATAGGAAGACAATATATCCAACATTATAAAAATTTTTTGATTCCAGGTGTCCTCCCTCTTATTGAAAATAAAAAATTTTTTCAGGAACAAATCTAGTTCTCCTTCCTTATTTTTCCTGGATTTTGTTTTTTTTTACCTTTTTACTGTTTGGAATCTCGTGCAATCCTCTCCGGATATTCCTTTTGTTTTGTTTTTGGGGATCTGATACCATATTTGATTGACCCTCCTTTTTCTTGGTTGTAATTTGAAAGTCTTTTTAACGGAATCTTGATGTTTGATTTTGACTAATATTTTTTTCATTTTGATTTTGCCAATATTTTTTTCATTTTGATTTTGACTACTAGTTTTTTGATTTTGACTATATTTTTTGATGTGATTACTAATATTTTTTTGATTTTGCTAATATTTTTGTGATTTTGATTTTGACCTAATATTTTTTTGATTTTGACTATATTTTTTTGATTTTGATTTTGACTAATATTTTTTTGATTTTGACTCTATTTTTTTGATTTTGTTTTGACTAATATTTTTTTGATTTTGACTTTGACTAATATTTTTGTTGATTTTTGTATTTTGACTAATATTTTTTCATTTTGGTTTTGACTAATATCATTTTCAATTTTGATTTTGAACTACTATCATTATTACTCGCAGGGTTTATCATGACAGGAGCCTTTGCTCATGGAGCTATATTCTTCATTAGAGATTACACCAGAACAGAATGAGGATAATGTATTCAAAGAATGTTAGACCACAAAGAAGCTATCATATCTCCTTTTAAGTTGGTCCAGCTGTTTTCTTGTTCCATACCTTGGGCCTTTATGTTCAAACGATGTTATGCTCCGCTTGGTACTCCGGAAAAACAAATATTGATTGAACCTATATTTGCCCACTGGATACAATCCGCTCATGGTAAGACTTCCATATGGGTTCGGATGTACTCCTTAGCGGCAACGAATGGCCAGCTTCATGCAGGTCAGCCTATGGTTACGGGCCTGGTTGAATGCTGT